>VMDR010001242.1:0-60140 GCA_007922815.1 Macrotus californicus
CACCTTTGATTCTTATTATGCACAAAATAAGCTGCAAAACTGCCATTCTCCGGCGCATTCTCTCAACCCGTGGAGATTTTGCTTCCCGGCACTTGTGGTCAGTTAGATAAACTCATGGAAGACTTTTTCCTGAGGTGGGACCTTCCTTCGTCTGCGGGCCCAACGGGGAAGTGCCCCAGATGCTTCCCCCTTTTTACACCACATTCCTGAGCAGACCTGCGAACAAGGAGCTGGCATTCCATTCATTAGCGGGCTCTGAGGGCCAACGGGAGGGGGCGTCCCTTCCCAAACGCAGCCACTATTTACCATTTCTCAGTCCTAGCTCTCGTCACCTTCCCACCGGGAGGCCTGGGGGACCCCTGTGATAAAAACCGCCCCCAAACCACGAGCTGGGGAGGAGAAGGGAAAGTGGCTACTCCCACAAAGAAGCGGGAAAGAGGGCTGCAGACGGCCCACAGGCCGGGCTCCGCTCTCCTGCCACGTAGCTTGACCCAGGCTTTCCCGGACACCACGACAGCGATGCAGATTGTAATAGCAGCAAAGACAAGAGCTAACACTGAAGTGGAACTTCCTGTAAGTCAGACATTGTTCTGAGAGCTTACGGTTATATTAACTCATTTATATAAATGAATTCTCAGGTAAAGGCTAAGGTAAATAATATTATTTTCATTTTCTACGCGAGGAAACCACGGCAAAGAGAGGTTAAGTAACTTGACCAAGGTCACACAGCCAATAAGAGGCAGGGCTGGGATTTGAACCCAGGCCACCTGGCTCTACAGCCTGAGCTGAGCCACCAAAGACATCCAGTTCCTCCTACTCATAACACAGCCCTGCCAGCGGCCATGGAAACAGTTCCTGCAGTGGTTTCTCTAGTCCAGGAGTCGTCAAACTCTCCATAAGGGCCCGGTTTTACTTTCTGTGAATCTCACTTTGTGGGCAAAATGGAGGGTATTACACAGGTCTCCAGAAAAAACAGATTTCCGCACTATTTTACGGAACCAATAGCAATAACCATTAGCAATACCAACAGAGTGTTTGTGGGGGCGGGGAATGCAGGCCTACTAATGACCAGAATGAAATCTTCTGGCGGGGGGTGGACATTTGGCATAAATGGGGTGCAATGTCAGAGTGTACTGCCATTGCGGTGGGGATGTGGCCGCATTCCACAGCGGGCACTTCTCTGAAACACCCACCTTCCCTCCCGGGAACTCGCAATTTTGGTGCTCGCTCACATCCTCTGTTCGGGACAGGTTCGGTTGGCAGTCGACCACGACCGGCACAGACTGTTTCCCCCAGGAGTCTCCTGGCTAGAGATATTGTTGGTTGCATCCCTTTGGTTGGGTGGATACTCCTGGCATCTAGTTGGCAGAGACCAGAGATGCTGTTCAGAGTCCTGTGGCGCCCAGGACCACCCCCCACAACAAAGAACCACCCTGCCCCAAGTCTGCAGTGCCACCTGCGTTGGACAAACCCCTGGCTGGAACTAGCTTCACTGTCCTCATCAGCACATGGAGTGGTAGGACCCGCACCGCAATAAGAATAAATGAGCTAAGATAAATGCAAAGATACGGGGCGGGGCATGCCGTGTTGTGAGACCCTCAAGACAGATTATTATTCTTTCGACTTTCATTCAACGATCTGAAAACATGAAACCACTCCCAGGAGCTGGGCTTGGCAGCCCCTGCTTTATTCGGAGGTTGGACCAGGAGCTGTCAGAGCACCGAGTGCTTGGTGAGCATCTCCTTCCCAGCTCATCGTCCCTGCCAGCCACCACTTCCCGTCCCCTCCCTTCTTAGCCCAGCTTGGAGACTGGATGCAAAAGCCATTATTAAAAAATGAACATGAGTTGTTTTTTTCCCTTTTTGATCAAATAATCCAGTTTTCTGCCTCAGACAAATCATTATTCATGTGGAACCTGCCTGGGCCGCCCCTGGGGAGAAAGGCCAAATTGATTTAACATCTAATCTGGTTTGTACCTTCTGCTTAACCCCAGTGGTATGCTCCCCTCACCCTTCCAGGATGGGGAGGAGGGGGCTGGAAGGGACCAACGGGCAGTGAGAGACACACGGAAATTGAGGAAATTCACTGTAGGTCTGAGACCGGCTGGCTGCAGAGCGAGATGGAGACATGGCATGTCACCAGGGCTCGTCTCCTTGTCCTTTCTCAGGCTGAGAGAGCGTGTTCCTTTCTCTGACCCATTACAGTAACAACTTCAGCAAAAGGACGGCTGCCTGCCCTGTGCTGAGCGAATCCCTGACAGCACCCCGTGCAGGAGACATCGAGGTGCCCCTGTGACAGCTGGGAAGCTAAAGTGCTGAGGTGGTGAGGAACCCACAGAAGAGCACAGAAAGTTCTAGAACCGGGACACAAAGACAGTTCTGTCTGCGCCCAAAGCTTAACCACCCCCTGGATGGGCTCCCGGTTGTAAGAAGGTGTTTGGAAGAGTTCTACAGCATATTTCCCCACTAAAGGTCACCCAGGTGATGACAGTCCAGACACAGGCCGCCTGAGGGGGCAGCTGGCCCAGGGCATTACCTCAGGTCTGAATTTTCTGTCCCTCACTCCTCAGCCTATCTGTCCACCCTCTCTCTGGGCTTCAGGGCAGAGGCAGGGGAAGTGAAACCAGCCTCAGGTGGCTCTGGATGGGAAGACGGGGTTCCAGGGAGAGGGCAGGTTCCTGTGGCCCCACAGCAAGGCCGGGGCGGGGGCGGGGGATAAACAGGATGGACGTGACCCTGGCTGCGTCTCTCCTTTACATAAGGGCACGCTCTAGGATTGGCACCCTGAGCCAGGAAGGGGCAGATTCAGGACTGGACTCCTGGTCCGTCTGGCTCCAAGCCAGGGTGCTCTTTCTATTGGGCAGAACCGTGCCCCGCCCCTCAGCGTGCCTGTGCCCCTCCTGCTGTCCATCAGAGCCGGAGAGGCTCTGGGCCTGGCATCCCTCGTGGGGCTCGAGGTCATAGGCCCCACATTGTTCTTCAGGATCTAAAGCCCCCGAAACTTTAGAGGGAATCACACCAAGCATTCGCAGTCATCAACAGGCTGCGGTGTCCACCTTCTCTGCCTGGATACGTAGAGCGTGAATATTGTGTGTTTGTTTTTGCACCTGGGAGTGTGTGTGTGCACTTCTGTGTGCTTTTGTGCTTGTATGTCTTTACATTTGTTTTTGAGTCTGTGTTTCCATATGCTTATGTGCGTGTTTCTATGATTATATGTGTATTTGTGATCTGTGTTTGCATTTCTGTGTGTGCATGCAGGCTTTTGTATGCTTCTCTGTGTGGGCGTGCACGTATACGTGTGTTTTGTGTTTTCTGTCTGTGCGGGTGCGTGCTTCGGTGGTGGTGGGGGGTGTCTCTTGCGCAGCAGAGGTGGAGGGCAGAGAGGTGGTCACTCAGGAGAGAGGCCCGTGGAGCCTAAACAGCATCTGCGAAGTGCGATGCGGATGAGGAGGCCCTGCTCGGTGTCCCTCTGTGCCAGGACAAGAGCTGCCTGTCCTCTCCAGGGTGGGCTGTGCATGGTCCCAGGCTCCTTCCTTGTCCCCGGGACACAGCCCCTCCCTGCTGGCCTCATCCAGTCCCCAGCTGGCGTCCATTCCACTGGGTTGGTGCTGGCTGCCCAAGGGCCTTCTCCTCTCCCTGCCCATGGCCCCTCTCCCATCCAGAGCCACCAGTTGTCACGACGCAGGACTGCACTGCACAGCCTCAAGGGGAGCCACTCACCCCCGGTCTGTTGGAACAGTGTCTCCAACTCTGTGACACGCACAGCCCGGTCCCTCCTTGCCTCCTGCGCATGCGCGGATCCCAGGCCTGCACCCTCCCGTGGCCCTCTGAATAATTTGGACAGGAGGCCCTGCTGGTCTAGCGACAGAGGGGACAAGGAGGGGGGTGGGATGCACTGTATGGAATGTGTCCCCTGAGCTCTGGGTGACAAAGCCCCCAGTACCAGCCTGAGTCTCGTAGCAGAACTCACCAGCTCTGCCAGGGACGGCACAAACAGACTCAGGCAGCAGATGGACCCTCGGGCCCCTGACCTGCCCCGCACCACACGATCGGAGTTGGGGACGGAGTGGAGCTGACAGAACACAGCCTCTGAGCCGAGTGAGGGCATTTTGCGAAGACAGCGAGGACCTCTTGCAGCAAGATCTCTCTCCATCTGCCCCAGCATCCGGGGGACGGGGAGGTGTGTGCACAAGTGTGTATTCCATGAGACGATGAGCAATTGGAAGCGACTAACCACATTCCCTTTGAAATCACTCCCCCACCGGGACGCTTGGAAGCCAGAAATGGTTCCACCCTTCCAAAGGAAAGACACAGGTCTCCATGAGAGGTGACAAAGTCAGGGTGGTCACTTGTCAAGTGCCAACAACAGGTGGGGGCTGCTTTTGCAGGACCAGCCTCACCGGCTGCCTTTGGGGGCAGCACCTGGTTTTCACTGTGCCGTGCGGGGGGGCGCTGACTCTTTCCCTTGAGGGTGGCTAAGTGGTATTGACCACTCCCCTGGTTATGGTGCGTGATTCAAGGATGGGCACGTGACCCAAGTTAGTTGGAACTTATGCTGCCACTAGGGAAAAAGGGGAAGCAGGTAGCAGTGGTGTCTTGTCACAGGCCACTCCATGCTGGCTGTTCCCACACTTGCCAGACACTTCCTGCCTGAAGCACTTGAGACTCTGCACCTGGGGGCTTTCTCTAATGCCCCGAGCTTGCATAGGGCAATTGGAAGTGCCATGGAGTGAGTCCTCCTGGAAGCAGGGATGGGGGTTGAAGAATCAGTACCCCAGCTCCCTGGTCCCCGGAATGGGGCATGTGTTCTGCACCACCCCCTAGAGGTCCTCAGTGGAGTGGGGTATTTGCAGGCTCACAGAGGTTCCACTGGGATTGGACATCACTTGCCCACAGCAGTAACCTGCTCATTAATGTCCTCCCTTCCCTTCTCTCTCGTTTTCCCATTCCTCTACCAGTTTTCTGGGGCCACTTCCCAAACAAACCCATTGCATTGAGGAAAACCAGCCTAAGAGACAGAACCATCTCCACACAATTGGGCAAGAACCTGCCCGAGAATGTAGTCACACAGAAGAGGTACAGCAGAGAAAGAGAGAGGCACATTTCTGATGGCACCATGTTTGGCACCTGGATCCAGCTATGCCTGAAGGTCGATACCCTTGCACTGGCCTGAAGACAAGCATGTCAGAGCTGCGGTCCCCAGGTCTTTGCTGTGACTCTTTTTCACATTTCCTTTCCATGTTTTCCCGATGGCCCCAAATATCCATCCTCACTGCAGCAGCAGCTCACACGGCCCCACGAGAGGAAGTCGCTCCGAGGGCTGCTGGACGTGGCCTTCACAGAGAGAGGGTTACAGCCACCAGGGTGGCAGACAGTTCAAAGCCTTCACTGCAGTTTCACGCCGACTGTCTTCTGGCAGCTTCCCGTTCACTGCTGTGCTCTTGTCTGCCAGCCGCTCTGCTCCGGCCTGGGCGTCCCCCAGGAGATGTTAGCTCACGTCCCTCATCTGCCTGACTGACTGTCACCCTGACACATTGCTGAGCTGGTGATGGAGCCCTTAATTAGAACACACCCCCAGGCCTCGCGCTTTGCCACCTCTTCTTCTATTGGCCCTCCCAGAGGCTCTCTCCTCCCTTCACCCTTTCCAAAGGGGGGACCCTACTGGTTCTCCGGCACCCTGTTTCTTTGACTCTCCATACCTCGAGGTACCACCGTCTTCCCGAGTCACATGGTCATGGCCATCTGCCCCCGTCACGGACCATGTGCCAAGCCACGCACTGTGTGATATGACACCCCGTCGCACCCTCCCAACCACCCAGTTCGCCGACAAGGGTGCGGGCCCCGAGAAGTGACGCGTGCCGGTTCGGGCCCAGGGCAAGGCCAGGGTCACGGCCCAGCCCTGCCGCTTGCTGACTACGTGAGTTGCTTAACCTCCTTAACTTTCATTTTCCTTTAATGGGAAAGTAAAAGCACCGAATGTATGGGCTTGCACTGCTGACTAAGTGAAATAATTCTTGCATCGCGGTCTCTTTAGCGTCTAGTACACACGGTAGATTCTCCAAAACATAGATATTATTATCATCACCATCTCATTGTTAGTCATAGAATGAAAAGACACTGTCTAGTACATGGGTCTGTCTGTGGGGACAGTCACTTATTCCGGCGAGTAAAAATCTGATGCAAAGTAGCAATAGTGATAGTCCTATTCTAAGGGCTGTATGAAGATTAAATCATTTAATATAAAGTATACATTTATGTTAATTATATATTTAATGTGTAATACATTCAGTTTAATATAATAGATTAACATCAATCAATACATAATTAAAATAAACATATTGAATTTGATACAATAAAATGTATTTCAATATAATATAAATGTGTATATTACACATATAATACAAACATGTAATCCTCATACATATTCATTCTCACAACCTATCACAGTGATTCTGCCATTTCACAGATGAAGAAACTGAGGCTCTGAAGGCTAAAGCAATGTGCTCACGTTCACGGAGATGAGTCGTGACGGAGCCAGGAGTCTATCCCACCGTTTGGCTGCAGGCTTGGTAGTCTTCCCCTTCCTTCTGTCTGGCCAGCGGAGGCTGTGTGTCTTGCACAGGCTCTGTAACCTAAACAGCCGCAGCGGTGGTTCCAGGATTCCGATTTTCTGAATCCTAGCGGAGGGTACTTTCCACTTAAATCACAGGCTGTCAGGTCATCGTATGCCCTGAACTCAAAACAGTCCCCTTTGCCTGAGACAGCTGGCAATTTCAAACGTGGTACTAACTGTACCTGTCTTAGCAAGCACCCAGAAGTTTGGTTGAACATTATTCGGGATGTTTTTGCGAGGGTGATTTTTGCATGAAATTAACATCTTAATCAGCGAGCAAAGCAGATTACCCTCTATAATATGGGCAGATCCCACCCAATTGGCTGAAGGTCATAACAGAACAAAGACCAACCTCCACTGGACGGCCTTTGGACTTGAACCACAATATCATCTCTTCCCTAGGCCTCCAGCCTGCCAGCCCCCCTGCAGCTTCGGGGCTCTCCAGCCCTCACAGTCGTGTGAGCCAATTCCTTAAAACCAGTTTGTCTCTCTCTGCACACGCCCTACTGGTTCTGTCTCTCCTGAGAACCCTGGTGCGTATGCGGACATTGGCTTCATGGCGATTACCCCACTGAATTGTCACAGCTCTGTGTGTTCATGCCCACTTTACAGATGAGCAAAGCGAGGCTCTGAAAGTTTGCGTGAACCTCCAAGGGCATGCACAGGGCAAGCACCAAAGCCAGGGCTGGAACCCAGGGCTGCATGGCCTCAGGTCGACACCCAAAATCCACCATGCAGTCACCACAGAGTCCCTCCCAAACAGGCTGTCCATGCCCGAGGACAATGTCCCTTGCCTCTTTTTAAGTGACAGATGAGCAGTATAGCATGAATTGTGTTCCTTATGACAAGAGTACCAGGGGCAGTCTTGATCAAGCTTCCACCTGACCCACTGGGGGAAATTTCTGACCACGAGGGTCAAACCGAACAGAAAGTCAACCAGTCCAAGCTGCTGGGATCTGCTCTGGGGACAAAGTCCTGGGCGGAGCTTCTGCTGACAAGCCGAGTGGTACTGTGGGGTGAAAGGCACAGTCCCAGGGCTTGTATGCCTGGCTCAAATCCCAGCTTCCCTACCGGCTGGCTGTGGGACCCCGGCCAATTTCATAAACCCATCTGAGCCTCAGTTTCCCTGGGCTTCCTCTAGTAATAAAGATCCACCTGTCAAGAAGCATGAGGAAGCTTAAATACAGTAGCATGCATGAAGCTCTAAGTTCAATTCCAGGCAAAAAAGGAAGGGTTCATGAACACCAGCTCTTATTGCAGGGGTAACAGGAACAGGTGCGGGCTTTGTGCGTGTGAGCCTTATACTGCGCATGTGTGTGTTGGAGGGGAGGTGCTTTTTAAGGAAAATAATTAAATTGACTAAGGAAACTGGGGGTCCAGTGAACTTGAGGGGTCTCTTCTCGTTCTTCTAGCAGCAGTGTCTCTTTTTCAACAACTCCCCGAAGAAATCAACGTGTTGTCATAGGGCCCCTTTAATTTCCAAGTCCCGAGTGGTTATTTTTCCGAGAGTGGGGAATTCCACGGCCGTGGGACTGAGCCAGTGTCCTGCAATGGTGCGGCACTCAGCACAACCTTGCTTCAGGCTCCTTCTCTGACAGGTGTCGGTGGCCTCCTCTTTCTAGTGCCGCGGGGCAGGTTTCAATTTTACAGTATTGTTCTCTTGGGCCATGGAGCTGTGATGCCGCCTAGTTAGCTGTATGTGATCGTTTTCACTTCCTGGGGTTTTCATTCCTGCTTCCTATTTGATCCCCGTCCCAGTTCCGTGACATGAACTAGGCCGTCGTTCGTAACCCTTCGTCATCCTGCGTTACAGACGGGACGACTGGGCTCCACAGGGCTGCCGGGCTGCCTTTGGTGTCACAGGGACAAGTCATTGTTCCCATGGTCTGCTCGGTGTGTGTGCGCACCTGTGTCCGCTTATACGGACGCTAGTGACGACTTCCTGCTGTACGTGATTAGAAGAACACGGAGAGGATGCTAAAGAGAACGGCTTTCTCTTTGTCATTCGGCCTCTTGCCTCCTGAAACCCTCTCCCATCCCACTGGTGGCTGGTGTCCACACCCGAGGAAACGCTGGCCTGCCCACACAACACAGCCATGCTCCTGCTGGAACACAGAGGCCTCCTGGTCTCTGCTCCCTCCCTCTCGAGCCTCACCGTGGTCTTTTTCCCACCACCCTAGACTGCAGTGGGCTTGCACAGGACCAGCTGCCCCTGCCTTCACACATTCCCCTACCTCTCGTGGGGGCATCTGCCTGTACCCCACCAGCCTGCTGAACTCCTATTTATGCCACAGAACCCACGCAGTGATGTCCCGGGAGATGGGAAAGCTAAACAAGTACAGCAGAATACAAGCTAGCATTTGTAGTACAATTTCATCCTAAAGGGGGAAAAATCAAACAGAGTTCTGGAAATCATAACATGTAAAAAGTAATGGGAATGCGGTGATTTTTCTTTTTGCTTATCTGTGGCTTCTGATATTTTGACAGCCAACATGCATTCTTCTGTAATCGTAATCAAAGTTACTTTTGATGTTCTGAAAGAGCAAGTGTCTACATGCCTTCTCTTGGGAACTCTTGAATATCATCCTGTTCCAAAGGGTGCGCGCACATGCCCCAGGCAGGCAAAGGTAATCTCATTCTGCTCCTGTTGCATTTTGAGCCTACCTCTGTTATTTCATTAATCTTGTTGTTTTGAAATTATCTATTTACTTATCTCCTTCTTGCCCCCGTCCGCAAGGTGGTATCAGGTAGCGGTTAAGAGCTGCTGTTGCTTACGCCCTGGTCCTGCCCCCTCACCACCCCTCCGCTGACCATGAAGCATGTGCCCACGACAGGCGCCATACTTGGCGGCCTGGACACACTTGTATTCAGACCAGCCTGTGGCCCCCGCCTTGGTGGGGCTGCTCACCTGTGTCTTGCCCACCCAGACAGTCACCAGTGAACATAACAAATTAGCAAATGCAATAGTATTATTATGCTAGAAAGTATACAAGTGCTGGGCAGAACTGAAAACGCAGGGCACAGTCAGAGGGCCTGAGAGAGTGGAAGGAGGGGGGACGGGGGAGGGGTAAACGCCGAAGGAGGCATCGCAGAGGAGGGGGTGAGACCTGTCACGGGGGGAGATCAGGAGTTCCGTTTGGGACGGGTTCGTTTTCCTTACCTACTCTCTGTGCACTGGCTGTGTGATGTTGGAAATCATCTCACCTCTCTGGACCCCAGTTTTCTCACCTGTAAAGTGGGGGTAGAAATCCCCTCCTCGTAGGGGTTGCTTGGAGCATAAAGGAAAAGCACTTGCAATAGCTCCCCACACGGAGTTAATGCTCAACACACTTTAGCCATCATCACTGGGGGGGAGCGGGCCTCATGCACGGGGTACCCCAAGGGCCGAGGACAGGGCCTGGCCCGTAGTGGGTAGACTGCTTACTGACTGAAGCCCTGAATTGACCACAGGGTTTCCGCCTGACCGTCCAGGGTTTTTCTCCGGAGCTCACGCAAGCTGCAAGCTAAAGGCCGAGTTCGTTTTCCCGAGCCTGGCTAAGGGTGGGCTCAGGGAACTTCCCCACCGAGGCCCACGGGCAGCACACACACCAGACAGAGCGAGAACGTGTGACCGAACCACACTGTCAGCTCAGACAGGCCTTCCACAAGCCCTCCACTGGCTCTGCCTTTTTATTAAAGGCAGTTTCACTTATTTACAGTTTTACAGTTTATAATTCAAATGGCTCACTAGAGTTTTGCTCACTAACTAGTTAATTGACCAGAGTTTTATTAGGTCCACCTGAGAGAGAGGTCTCGTGTCCTCTCGACCGGGACACAAGCCGTCCTCTGTGACTGGCGGCGTCCGCTTCTCTCCGTCGGCCCACCTGAGGGAGTCTCTCTGGGACTCCAACCCCTCCTGCCTCTCCTGAGGGCCCTGTGAGCAGTTCCACAGCCTTCTTGTCCCTTCGCCTTCTGACCCTGAGAGATGCTGTCATAGGCACCAAGCCTCAGCTATGTGCCACACTGGTCCTCACTCACTTCCCTCCACAGGCTCGTGTCCATTAGGGCAGGGTTCCCCAACCTCTGGGCTGTGGACCGGTAGCGGTCAGGCCTGTTAGGAACCGGGCCGCACAGCCGAAGGTGAGCTTGAAGGCAATGCACTTGAATCATCCCGCAACCATCCCCCCACCCCCGGCCTGTGGAAAAACTGTCTTCCACGAGACCGGTCCCTGGTGCCAAAAAGGTTGGGGATCGCTGCGTTAGGGTGCTCTCGGCTGCAGGCAGCAAGGTCAGCTCACATGTGATGTCCAGCATTAGAATGTTTACATACAGATGCAACCACAAAATGCACAATCTGGCCTCACAGGTCGCCCAGAGGTAGGACAGCCCCAGTGCTGGTTCGGTCCACGCCTCAAACGAATCCCCAAGAGCTCCGACATTACTCGCGGCTGCATCCTTAATGGCCAGCCCAGTGCTGTGCACGCGGGGGCTCAGACAATGTTCGCTACGAGACCGACAAACAGGAATGGATCTGATTCCTGCTCAGCACTCCCCTGTCCCTGCAGGGGGCTGTCCTGCCACTCGGCATCTCGTGTGGACACAAGGATGTCCGGGGAAAGCAGAGATCCTTTTTCCCTTGGGTTTGGGATCTTCTCATATTTCTATTTTGAAGTATTTCATATAAACAAGTATAGATGTATATGTACACACACACACACACACACACACAATTGTATTTAATTAGACGTGGTTTGTGTAGGTATACGTTAGATTTAAAGAATAGTGAAATGAATGTTTGTGGAACTTAGTAACAGTCCACATAAGAAAGAGGACTTAGTTTCACTGTTGAATCTCTCTGTGCCCATCCCCAGCCCCATCCTTGTCCCTTCCCTCTCACTCCTGAGAGCTCATCGTCCATCCAAGCACTGCAGCCTCACTTAGTTATCCTTCCTGTGTTCCTTTTAAAACACAAGTCACCACTCCCGGGAACCCCCCGAAGATTTTCCCTCATCTCTTATCAGCCAGAACAGGGTCCCGGGCCTATGCACTGATGGATCACAAGCAAGGGACTGAAGTTGGCTGTGATCTGCTTGAGCTAATCAGGGCGTTTAGTTTCTTAACCTTGAGAGAGAAAAATTATAAAATCCCAAAGGTTATCATAAAGAACTCAATCAGAACACTCAGGCTACCCCACCACGGTGCCGAGTCACTCAAACAAAATGAATAGCTGCTTCTTCCAATCTGTGGGCCAGCTCACACCGCCAGCTGCCAACTTGCAGCTACACACACACAAAGTGTACACACACATCACTTGCACATGCACCCACAGTACATGGTACACACATCCCTTGGGAAGTGAGCAATCCTGCACTTATGAGCATGTGTCCCAGCTCTGCCCACAGGCATGCACTTGTACCCCTCCTTGCCTTCACCCCATGGACAATGACTTCATACAGCTACAACATGCCAGACGCTCAGGTGCCCGAATATAAGAACGAGGAAAAACAAATACGGCATCCTGCCCAGTGGGGAAAACAAACGTTACTCCCAGACTCATACCAATAAACACAAAACTGTAATTCCAGTAAGACCCCATCAAGGCGAGGGAGGTGCCATGCAGATATATGACGAGGATGCGGTGGTGGTTTCCCCAGTAAGTGACCTGAGGGGACCTGGGGGAAGGACAGCATCCTTGGGCAGTAGGTCTGCTGTGCGGAGGCCCAGAGGTCTCATGAGCATAGGGAGTCCAGCTTCCAGGAATTTTGCAAGCTGATTAGGAAGCACAGCCATTACAGAGAATTAAATTAGGTTGACATAAAATTCAGGATGTTAAAACAAAATAGCAATATGTTCTCAGAGGTCATTTCTTCCTGGTCATCATACCACCGTTTCCCAAGACCCATGCTCTGAAGACCATTCACACTGAGTAGAGCCATAGGGTAGAGATGCCACGCACAGCTTCCCTTCCCGACCCCGTGTTCAGGGACGTCAGGTGAGGAGCGTCACACTGGCCGTGGGGAGAGCGTTGACACCACAGAAGTTGGCAGGTGCTGCAGAGTGCATTTCGGCCTCTGCTGTGTTTCCTCCCCAGAGAGCCAGCTGTTACACTTTTCCCAGCACACCACTGGGCAAAGGGGCTTGAGGGGGACCATCCAGGCTGCAGGGACAGTGTGAGCAGACACCGTGGTGGAGAAGAACGTGATGTAGTTGAGAAGCTGAAACAAGGGCACTGAGGGCATGCAGACTCTCTCTCTCACAGGGCTTTGTGGACTCAGTGGGATAACGGGGTAAAAATCCACCTGACACGTTTCCTAGCACACACCAAGTCCTCAATAGTGATTGTTAAATTTTTAAAAATCTTCTGCTGTGTGTAATTTCTTCAACTGATGCTATATCTGCTTTAGGACCGGCGGTTTAAGCAGCAGGGAGTCAAAGCCTGCCGGCTGTCTACCCAACATCCACCCATCCCCTTCCCTCCTCATTTTCACAAAACTGCAACATGGTTCAGGGCGGCCAGGTACTCAGTTACAAATATTTGTGATCTCGGGTCCATGGAACGGGGGAGAGGGAGGGCAGCCCTGATGCTCACTGTTAACCAATGGGGCACAAGCTGAGGGCTCCTGGGGAAGTTTGCAATTTGCTCCCACTTCCCAGATATGCCTTCATACCTACGGTGTGGATGGGGGGCATTCATGGGTGACAAAATGGAAATGAACGGAGGAAAGGACAAATGGAAGTCTCTGTGTCCGCGGTGCTCACGGTGAGCTACTGGAGTTTCCTTCCTTTGGGCTTTTTATGTACATTAACTTTGAAATCTCCTATCTAAGCCACTGAGGCTAGATGTTCTGTTACTTGCAGCTGGATGCATTCCTCACTGATGTGAAGGAATTTTGCAACCATATAGGATAATAAGGAATATGGTTATCAGAGGTCAGTTCAAAGAGTCTAGGAACTTGCCACTGTATGGGCACAGAGCAACGGACTTAAAGTGATCACGCGGGAGCTTGTTACACACACAGTCAGGTCTCACCCACCATATCCTAATCAGATTTAGCTTTTAAGGAGATCTCCAGAAACTCCCCCCATGCCCACTATCACTGGAGAAGCATTTCATCAGGGGATTCGCATGGAACAGTTGAGACTTTCTAAACTTTCGGTTTGAAAACTCCAGCCTGCTGCAGGCGCCCCAAGGATGCAGAGCCAGGTCTACGGCCACACCACCCTGAAGGCGCCCAATCTCGCCTGCTCTCAGAAGCTAAGCAGGGTCGGGCCCGGTTAGCACTTGGAGGGGAGGGTGCAGAGCCAGAACCTGCCCGTGTAAGCAGATTTTTTGGATGCTGCGCTGGCCCCCATCCCAGGCCTCACTCACAAGGCAGTCGGCGTTTGCTCCCAGCGGCCGTCCGTCCACAGTGATTGCGAAATGACCCAACACCCAGAAACGAAGCCTAAACTTCCAACCCTTGATAAACACACTCAGACCCTTAAAAGTTCAAACTCTGTGTTGGGTCCTGACCTCTGAAATATTTATACAGTGATGCACCTTCCAGATAACATCTCCTGGAATCAGCTTAGCAGCCAGGCTGCGACTGGGCGGGAGGCAATAAATGCTCTGTTGTCAACAATTCAGCAAGAAAGCTTTCCCGGAGCCCCCAGACGCAGCTAAGAATAGCCAGGTTCCTTCTCGTCGCTGAGAGCTCCAAGATCAAAAATAAGCTTCCCATTTCTCTCCTTCCTCCTCTAGACTGTGCTTCAGCGGCTCTCGGGGTTGCTGCCACCCTGGCCCACGCCCAGCAAATACCCTGGTTTGTTGGAACGGATTCAGCCCTTGGCTGATTTCTTCCTTGTACTGCTCCTTGCCAGACTAGTTCAATCGTGGGTCACCCCTGTCTGGGTTTCCTGATGAGCTCTCCCAGGGAGAGGAACAAACCTGATGCTTTGTTAGAGCAACAAGACCAAGGGGCCAAGGCAGCCTGAGCTCTCCTCTCTCCCCAGGCTCTTCTGAGCAACCTTCTTCTTCTCTCTCTGTTGAGAGTTTCGCTCTTCCCCTTGAGTTCCAGAGCTGGGTTTCCCCATCTGCTCCCAGACTGACAGAGAGTTAGGAGAGCAGGAGTTTTAGGATGTAGCAGACCAGCCCTGGATTTTAGCTCAGTTTGATGGAGCAGCCTGCCGTATACCAGGAGTTGCAGGTTCCATCCCCAGGCAGGGCACATGCCTAGGTTGTGCGTTTGATCTGCGGTCGGGGAGCATGTGGGAGGCAACCGATCGACGTTTCTCTCTCCCTCTCTCTCCCCTTTCCTCTCTCTCTAAAATCAATAAACACACCCTTGGGTGAGGATTAAAAAAAAAAGAAATGTAGCAGACCCAAATCAGATCCCAGTGTGGCCTCTGGCCAGCTGTGGGACCAGGAGCAAGCAATTTAACCTCCCTGAGCTTCTGTTACATGGAGATTGTGAGGCCTGCTAACAGCTCACGCCGAGCACCCGGCGCGCATCCACTAGGCTGGAAGCCCTGAGAGGGCAGGCTTTTTGCTTGTCTTGGCTACTGCTGCATCTCCAGCACCTAGAACGAGGCCCAGCCCATTGAAGTTCCTCGATAAATGTTTTTTGGGTGATCAGTCCTAACAACAATCCTGTGAGGTCGGTACGACAACTCTCCCCAATTTGCAGATGTAGAGACAGGTTCAGAATGGTTACATCAATTGTCTAAGGTCATATAGCCTTGTATGGGACAGAGTCAAGGTTAGAACACAGACCCATCTGGCTGCAAAGCCGGAGCCGGCCACCCTCTGGAGCTGCAGACATTAGACATTTGAACTAATGCACCTGCGCCTGTGCATTGCATGCACCATGGCTGGTCAGTTAGCGCTGGCACCCTTTCTCTTGACCTCTTATACCTTCTCCCAGCCCCACCCTGCTTCCTACCCCCCACCCTTCCCCCAAAGCCACTTCACCTTGGAAAAGAAAGGGAGAAACAAGCTCCATGGCTTGGCCTCTCCAGTCCCATAGCCTGACAGAAAGCCAGCCTTCAGATCCAAGGGTGGGGGAGGGGGAATGGGGGCATAGGCCCCTCCAGGATGGCCTAACAGCATGGGCATTTCTGCTCAAGTCCTTGGCCTTCTTTCTTTTTTCTATCACAGGCTGCCTGTGATAGGTGTGGCTGCCTGTCGGCATAGGACCATCTTTCTCAAAGTGCAGCCTGTGGAGGAGCTGCTTGTTAGGATTCCGACCGACCGAATCCAAAACTCTGGGGTGGGGCCCAGGAGTGTGCCTTTCTAACAGCCTCTCGGCGATTCTCAGACACCGCCATGGGCCGCCCTAACTGTGTGAACCAGTTCCTATGTCTCCTCTTATATCTCTCTGTGTACAAATCTTACTGGCTCTGTTTCTCCGCCACCCCCTGATTTTTACACACACACACACACACACACACACACACACATTTATGTTGATCGTTTAACTCTTCCATCCATTTCCCCAAATCCTTTCAAAATCAGTGTTATCTCGGTTTTCCCTGGTGGCTCTGGGCACGTCCCTGAACCTTTCTGTGCCTCTGGGGCTATAAAATTGGGGTAATAACCCTGCTTTATCTGCCCCAGAGGGTGGTGGATCACTGAGCGGCGGCCACCTTCTTTGAAAAGACTCGAGGGTTGTACAAATGTCACAGGTTATTATGATCATTATCGCAGGCAGGTGGCAGTTTACGGCCCCTGAGACAGCCAAGCCAAGGTGTCCCGACCCCCTCTAATGCATATGCATGAGCCGGTCCCCCAGCTGGGAAAGCTGACTCACGCTGAGCTTTGGCAACTTGCGGGTGAACGAAGGTTAGAACAGAACCGGTTGAAGACATCAAACAAGATCCCTGCCGTCTGTCCGTGGACCTGCTACGTTCTGCACATAAACCAACAGCATGTCTTTGTGGAAGGAACAAAGGGACGGGGGATGGAAGCGCCCAGGACCTTTCCTCTGAGAAGCTCTGAGTACTGCTGCTTCCTAAGAGGGACTTTGCTGCTTCTAGGCGCCAGGAGCACCCAACAAACTAGGGCCAACTGGCCCAGCGTTCTAGATGGTAAGATCCCACCAGGTGCACCTTCTCCTTTTCTACCAGTTCAGAGACAATGTTTGCTGCTTGAAATACCATGTCACCAGAGCTTTGCCCAGAGACCTGGCACATAGTAGGTGCTCAATAAATGTTGGTTGATTGAGTGGAAAAAAGAATGACTCCATGGGACTCCAGATAAGCAATACGTGCCTCGTATGTCCCTGTGCCACACCGACACGGACTGACTCCTGTGCCCTTTCTCCGTGAGTGCGGATGCAGCTGCAGGCTTTGTGACAACCACTTGCAATCTCTTACTCGTCAACTATCAATCACCGGCCCCAAACATGCCAGGCACTGTTCTCGGTAACGCGGGGTACAGCATTGGATAAAAAGCAAACTCTCCTCTCTAGCTGCTTTCCTTCTTCTGGAGGTGCTGGAGGAAATGAAACCCATCTGCCCTCTGGGTTTCCCTGGAGTGGCTGGGGATGGGGTCCTGGCAGAGCCGCCCCTTCCCCAAGCATTGCTTTCCTCATCTCTACAGTGGGCGCATCAGCGTCTGCTCACCCTGTGTCTGAGCGTCTGACCAGTTGCTAAGTCCTATCGTGTTCACGTCCTAATACATTTTGAATCCGGGCCACGCCCTAGTGGAGAACACCACCGGCACCCCCCCGGGCCACTGCACAGCCACACTCCCACCATCCTTCACTGTATCATCCACCCAATGGCTTTAACACGGTGCCTGACACAAGGCATTGCAGAGCACTGCTTAGTGCTTTTGTTTGGACAGCCAAGGGTCAATATCACGTACCCCAGTGCTGCTGTTTCTGCAACTCAGGGTCTGCAGAGACACACACACCCCCACTGTGCAGTCAGAGTTCCAGCATCCGAATGTTGGTCTTCGCCACTCGCTGTGCATTCTTACCCTTAACCTTAACCTTAGCCTTAACCTCTCTCTGCCTCAGCTCTCTCAACAGCGAAAGAGAAACAACAATTATACTTACAGGTTTATTGCAAGTTTGTGCACATTAATATATGTAAAAGGCTTAGGACAGTGTGAAGCACGGCATCCTAAGCACTAGATAAATGTTAGCCACTATTGATTTCTTTTTTTTTTTTTTTTTCCAAATCTGGCAAAGTGTAGTAAGGGCAATTAAATAAGCCAGAGTACATTAAGTGCAGTACACTGCATTCTTGTTTCTGAACAAATATAATTGTTATTTTCCCTGGTCGGGCCAGTGCGCATTTTTAAATGAATTACTCAAGCAGGGAACATTCTGAGTTCTCCTGTGCACAATGGGAAAATTCCACAGGGACATGGCACCCAAAATGCATTCCCTTAGATGCCCCAACCAACGTGTCCCCGGAGCTTTCTCCCTGTGAATCCCAGGAAGGATGTTGCCTCATGCCCACCCCGTCCCAAGCCTGCTGGACATTTAAGCTCCCTCTCTGTTTGTAAGCATTATCGCCCTGACGCGGCTCCTGGAGAGGGTGGGGGGCAGGGCTGGGAGGCAGGGCGCAGGCGGCTCCACCCCACCTGCACTGCTGGCCGCTGCACGCTGGTACCTCTCCTGCCTCCCCACCACCTCGTCTTCCCTGTTGACTATTCCCAAGTCTGCTGTCAGTGTCTGTTAGATTTTCATTGGAGGGAAAAAAAATTACTTCCTAAAATGTTCAAAAGTCTTTCCTCAGTTTGTTATTAAAGCAATTATCTAGCATAACACACCGAAATCGCCGAAGGTATTCTAATGGGAAACAAATGCTCGAGACAAGCGACCGAGTGGACTCGGGGCCTTTGGTGAAAAATGAGGGGAAGGTGATTAGTGGGGAGAGGCCGGGAGGGAAGATTTTCCACCTGGCCTTGGACAGTACATCAAACGGCCGTCAAAAGGATGCTATTTATAATCATTATTGCTCTGTCTTCGGAGCGCTGTTGGTCTGACCATTCCTCCTGCCTGTTTCTGAATTCCCTATCTGCACCCCCCTTCCCACCTCTGTGTGCAGCCGGCTCACCTGGCTGCCATCTTTGAGACTAGGTCACAAGGGGCCACGTCCTGGAGAAAGCTTGCCTGGTTTGAGGCCCATGTGCCGGCCAGACGGGTTCCCATGTGTCTTCGGGCTGACCCTAACATCTTTACAAACTCATTTCAACTTTGCAATAAGTAAGTGCCAACAAGAAAACTCAGCACCTCGAAGAAAGGCTGGGCTGCCGGAACGTCTAATGGGAACTCTAATTTCCTGGGGACGCGGGCTGCAGCGGAGTGGACGTCCCGGGGGAAGAAAAGCCAAGGGGCAGAGGATACATTCATCCCACACACACTTATCATGCAGCTCTGACGTGTCCAGTGCTATCGCAGCCCTGGGAAGACATTGGAGAAAATTAAAATGCCACAGAGTCTCCTGGAGACCTTAGTGTAGAAGATAGATGTCATCTTTGGCCAACTCCATCGATTGCCCAGTGCCACCTGCAGCCATGACTTAAGAAGATTCTGAGCTCAGAAGAAAACTCTGCAATAGATTATTGATGCCTGCCACAAACACAAGAGGATAGAATGGCAGCACTCTGTACATCTGACAAAGTTTGTCTAGGGCTGCTCTCCTCCGGCTTGAATGTGCATGCGTATTAACTGGGATCTCGTGACACTGCAGATTCTGATTCAGTAGGTCTGGGGTGGGACCTGAGATTCTGCCTTTCTAACATGCTCCCAGGTGATGTGGATGCTCTGGTCCATGGACCTCACCATTGATAGCAAGTGTCTATGGAACCTACCAATGAAGTCACCCCGTCTCCAGAGCTGGCATCCGCCGGGTGAAATAACTTTGTTTAAGTTGTTTTACTGGAGAACAAGAGATTCCAGCATGCGTTCTGAAAGGGCAACTCAGCATCTGGTCTCTGAAGTTCACAAAACCAAGGGCAGTGGCCCCAGCCCAGACCATGAGCAGGCGGCTTCTACTCCTTGACTGACTGAGAGCAAACGGAGGCTCCCAGAGGGCTGCAGCCCTGGCCCAGAGCCCCAGCCACAAGTTCAGATGCTTTTCCAAACCCACTCTAAGGCCTTCGCATGTCTCTGGGGACCTCCTCGCCACTCCAGAATTCAGTTAGAAGGTTACATTCCTGGGTGAGCCTTTGGGCAATACAACCTCCCCCTTGGCTGAACAGATGATCACATCAAAGCTTCCCTTTCTTGTGGTATTTTAGTCCTTCTGATCTTGGCCAAGAATCATCAGCCCAGAGGCCTATGACAGTGAGAAAGAAGAGAAAAGGAGGAACGTTCATCGAGTCCCTCACTCCCACCCAAGCAAACTCTGCCAAACCTCTATGCTTGGGCTGAGTGTGAGTTTAGCTGAAGACCTCACGAGTCAGTCAACCCTAGCTAGAGCTCTCCACGTGAATCCGATTATTGCTGGAGGAACAGATGGCGCCCAGCAGGTAGAGGATGTGGTACTTTCAGTGCTCTAACCACTCAGAGAAAACCTTCTGGCCATGTAGAGAGAGGAGGGATAGTGGGCAGATCTGTTCTTGGTGGTAAGGTGTGCCTGCCTCCCCTGGACAAGGGTGGGCAGAGGAGCAAGGAGCAGAGGACCTGGACATCAAACTGTGGGATTGACATCCTGGCTTCACCGCGAGTGTGCTGCATCTCCTGCTGTCTCCTGCCCATGTGCTGCCGTCCAGCGGTCTCGCCATCTGTCCGTCCCTCTAGGCTCCTTCCTACCCCAGGGCCTTTGCACCTGCCACTCCTTCTGCTTGGAGGGCTGCTTCCCCCTCATCATTTGAGTGATGCCTCATCTATGCTTTCTTCTGAGAAGCCTTAACTTGTCACACTGGCTGAAAGAGCCCTCACCCTCTCTGGCTATTCTTTAGCACATTGTCCTCATTTGCTTCATAGCTCTTACCCCTGTCTGAAACTGAACCGTCGTTTGCGTAAATGTTAATTGACTATATTTTCCTCTGGAATAAATGCTCCATGACAGTGGGAGTCTGTCTTCCGTTCACTGGAGTATTTCTTTACACCTTGAATAGTTCCCGACACATAGAATGTACTCAGTATGCATTTATTGTTGCTCCTGAGTGATCGGAGCCATGGTGATCTCCAGCCATGGTGATCGGTTCAGGGATGGTCACATGATTAAGACAGGGTCAACAGCAGAGTTTTCAGGCTGCTTCTCCTGCTTTCACGGAAAGGGAAGTCACTTCCCACTGACTGAACTAAAAGGATGTGGGTGCCGGGCAGTTGGAAGTCACCTCACCTACGGGGCGGAGAAAGCCTGGCCAAGACGAGGGCTGGGCTCTGGGCACACAATGTGAGTCACGCCTGAAACCAGGGAGACCTGCCCTTGGCCTTTTTGGATGACGTCACTCACTGCCTGTCTTCTCCCAACCACAACCATCCATAAAGCTTACGTCAAGTTCAGTTTCTGCCGTTCAAAAGTGACAGTGTCCTGAGCAATGTACGTGGGACGGTGGGAAGCACGATCTGTGGTTAGCCCCCCTCCGATGCTGGTCTCCCCCCAAAATATGTCCACCCAGAACTGGTAGACGTGACGTTTGGTAAAAGGTCTTTGCAGATGTAACTAAGTGAGGGATCTTGAGGTGAGAGCATCTGGGACTACTCAGGAGGGCCCTAATTCAACGACAAGAGTCGTGATAAGAGACAGGTAAGGGGTGGGGTTGAGACGGCCAAGGAGGAGGCCATGCAGTCGGGGTGGAGATTGGAGGGACACTGCTGTAAGCCCAGGGATGGCCGGAACCCTCAGAGGCTGGAAGAGGAGAGGAACGAGGCCTCCCCCGGAGCCTTCAGAAGAGGTGCAGCGTGCAGCCTGCCGCCACCTGACTTCCACCCCGTGATACTGATTTCGGACTTCTGGCCCCCAAACCTGCGAGAAAACAAACTTCTGCCATGCTAAGCACCAGATTCAGGGAAACTGTTAAGGGTGGCCACAGGAAACCCACGTAGACCTCCGACCCTTCTCAGCCTGTTTCCTGTTCAGGAAAGGCCAGAATCAGAATTCCTGCCCTGCTTCCATCCAAGAAGCCATGAAATAAAGTGAAAGGAACCTGGACCCAAGTCTCCGCTCTCTCAGCCACCCGCTGTGTGATCTCAGGCAGCCAGGGCAGTCTTTGAGCCTCAGTTCCTTTATTTGTGACAGGAGCTCACCCCCGTCACTCTCTCAGTAGGTTTGCCAGAGGGTTACATGAAGGAATGCACCTAGAGTCCCGTGTGCAACGCCGGGGACGTAGAAAACGCCCAATGAACGACGAGACGCTTGCATCTGCTCGGAGTGGTGCACTCTCTTAGAGGACTCCCTGTCAACGAAGACCTGGGGTCATTCTTCTAGGAAACTTCCTGGAATGCCAGTAAACAAACAGTGCATTGTCACCTTTAGGCGGGTGATTTTCGAATGCCATAGCAGCCTCCGAAGTAGCTGAATAAGAAGGATTTGGAGAGATGGCCAGAGGCTGGAGCCCACCAGACTCTCCTTGAATGAGAATTCAGGAAGTGGAACCTGGACCGGCAATAAGCAGGCTGCAGGTGGGAGCCACTCTCTTTAGAGGGACAACTCGCGTGACTGTAACTCAGAGAACAGTCACTGAAAATGGTAACAGGCTGTGCCCAATACAACCTGCCCTGGTGCCGTGCCAGGGTGTGGGTTCTCATTCCAAGGTTACAGCCGGGCGCTGGAGATGGCCCCCCCCTGCGGGACCATTCTCAGAGGGTCAGAGAGAGTTTTCTCCAGCTCCCCCGCACCCTGAGATGGGGTGTTCTCTGTCAGGGAGGTGGAGGGAACACATGGGAGGGACAGGCAGCATCCAGAACAACGGAATCCATCAATCTCGGGCCCGCTGTCTGCTTCCTTAATTCCAGTTGCAAAACAATAGCCAGGATCGGGAATCACAGCCAGATCTACCAGCCGCCGTCTGCCTTTGGAGGTCATTCCTTGGAAGGAGAGGCTCACATTTGGAAAAGCTTTGTATCTATCCATTAGTTATCATCTCCTGAGCATATTTTTTTTTTTTTTAAACTGGAGGAGGAAAAGAACTTGAGAAGTTGAAAGAGAGCGCTAACATTCCTGCCCACGGCCTCGGATGCGCGCGCTGGTCCCGGGCGACGCTGAGCTGAGCGCGGTGGTGAAAACCCCAAGTGTTTTCTGACGGCTCCTTTGAAGGGAAGCTGCTCCCTGAATTCCAACTCTGCCTCCACTTCGCAGGCCTGTGTTTGTTTCCTGGCTTACTCAGAGCTGAATTAAGAAGAGGGTAAGACATCTCCGGGACCCGGGTCTCTGCTGAACCCAAAATCTCCTCTTGTCATTTCTAACTAACACAGAGCAGCGAAGGAAACGTAGAACAGGCCCACAGAAACCGTTCTTACCCGTAGCCTGAGCCATGTCCGCGCCAGCGCTGAGTTTGTGAAACCCGGGCAACCGTGTTTCAGGCCCCAGAGCACGGAGGGGCCGGACAGGGCCTGGCTCACACGCCTGCCTGAGCACGGGGTCAAGTGCATGGGCCCTGGTGCCGACGGAGACCCGTGGAAGCCCGACTCTACCACTTCCTGGATAGCCAGCTGCGTCTCAGTTTCTCAGTCTGGAAAGCGGGCACAGCCACACAGCCCCTGACACTGGATCGTTGTGAGAAATAAACACACCAGCCCAGGAAAGCATTTTGGAAAGGGCCAGCCTCACATGCAAGAAGTTCTCGAGGTGTATTTGGTGGTGCTGCTATTGTGGGGACTGGTTCCAATGTCTCTGAGGGGCAAACGAGGCCGGTTCTTCCTGATTCACAGGAGGGTGGCCAGGTGTACATGCAACTGCTCACGTTCAAGGTGCACCACGGCACGCGGGACGGATCACAGGGTCTCCGCCAAGGTCAGGTGCATGCTTTGTCCTGAGTGCGGACAAGTTTTACTTGCAAATGCTTTGTGCAAGGAGCACTGCTTATCCCTGAGCTGCTGGCCAGAAGAGGGAAAGGGACCTTTGCCCCTGGGCATTGACCCTACGGTCAATAATTGATGGCTGAGTAGCTGTGTGGCTGTGATAGCAGGAGAGGTACGTGGCAGATGGCAACGTGCAGCCAATCCAGCAGTCCAGAGCCTCGGGCCACAGTGTCCTCCAGGCCACAGAGACACAATAAGATGCTGTTCTCATGGAGCCAGATCGCAACGTGCGCCGGACGGAGGGTCCATTAGCACTGGGCTCTTGTTGTCTCGTAACAGGCTGTCCTCAGTCTCCTTGAGCAATGATTTAATGCTTCAAACCTCTCAGACGGGGGCCCGCAGGGCGGTGGAGTCACAGGCCAGACAGCAGCGATGCATTTAGGAGGTGGGGACCTTGGTCTGCCCACGTCAAGAGCTTCCGTGGTTTCTTCAGGGGCCTGGTGCCAGCAACTGGCTGAGGAGTGGACGCCCCTGAGCATTTCCAGAGAGGAAGGACGGCGTTTCCATCAGTCACCCTGGAAATGACTCTTTCACTTGTTTCACTGATCCTGGGAACAGAGCACGAAACACCGCAGACGAGCCACCCTGACCCCTCATCAATCCGAGGGTAAGGTGACCAGAGCTGGTCTGAAGCATCTGCGGGGCGATGTCCCCAGAGGCCTGGGCTCCTTTCAGATTTGCTCCCTGACTTTCTAGGATGGGGCCTGTCCTTGTGTAATCCAATAATCCAAGCTGGTTGCAGGGCTGGCAGCTATTTTATTCACATTCCAGCCAGCGGGCAGGAAAAAGGGACCAAAAAAAAAGGGAAAAGAAACCAACAAATGCATAAACAAGAGTCTGGGCTAGCTGTCTCTTTAAGAAGGTGCTTATTGACTTCCTGGCCAACACTCAGACATGTGGCCAAACCTAGCAGCAAGAGAGTCTATTGTCTTTCCTCTCGGTGACTACCTGTCCGAGGAAGATGGTGCATAAGTACTCTTGGGGAAGAGGGGGCTGTTGGGGGGCGGAGATGAGAGGAAACAGAAAGGAGAACGGATGTTGGAGGAAAGTCGCAGCCAGCCTTTCGACACCTGCTGAGCTGGCCTTAACGGAATAGGCCACCTCTCTTTGCAGCTCTTTGCTTAACTCTCCTTAGGGCAGAAGTTCCCACTTCTCTCTCCATGTGTCTTTCCCTCGTTGAGTCCTCTGTCGCACTTACCTTGCCGATGTGCACGAGTTTAGGATCTAAACAAGCAGGTCCCCACACCTTCTAACTGGGTGCTGCTCTTTCGCTAGTGTAAGGTACTCACATCATGTACTTCTTGTCTCCATATGATAAGAAACGAAGACATGGTCAGTCTCTGTGGGATGGCTTTGCCTAATTCTGTCTGTCTGTCTCTCTCTCTTAAATGTTCTGTTCTGATTCTTGCTTATCCAAAACGAGGAGCTAGTCTGGCTGGGAACTCATCCTTAGGGTATAGGAGGAGGAAGGTCATTTAAGTCCCAAGCCCAAGTCAAACGCAACCTAAGAGCTCAGTGTTGGGTGTCGAGCGCTGGCTGGGTTATGGGTTACTACTGGGTATTAATAAAGCAGCACTATTTCCCTTTTGCTGGGTGAACAGCTTCCTGTGTCGGAAACATTTTCGGGAGCACAGGTGACCAGCAACGCCTTGCGATCGCAGGCTAGGTACCACTGGCTCACCGTGAAAACCTCCTCTCTCGTAAGTGCCTACGGTGTGTAAGGTGCTTTCTGGGGCCACTGTCACTCATCACAAAATCCCCACACAACCCCCTCTCCGTTTTGCAGAGACGTGGAGACACAGAAATGCGGACCGTGTTTCTCCAGCTCACGAAGCTCAGGAGAGGTCGTGGACCCAGGGCCCCACAGCCAGTCTCTCGATTGCAGCCACCAGTGTCACCCCGGCGACGTCTTATTCCCCACTCTCTCTTTTTCCCCTTGTGTCATCCTCTTTGCGCATTTGTGTATATATTTTACATTTCATTGCATCTCAATTGTTCTTGTTTTTATTGTTCTTTTTATGATCCCATTAAATTCTTACCAGAACAATAAACAAACTAATTGTCCCATAAAATTGCCTGTGGATTGTCATGTCATTGCTCAATGGACATGAGGTCCTTTGGGTTCTGTGGCTGGGTCTTCCTTTCTGCAACCTTGGCAACGCTCTCCAGGCTTTGCACGGCCTCAGTCCCGAGTCTGCTGGGGAGAGAACACAGCCAGCTCTCCGCCCTCTCCAGAACTAAGCAGCGTGCTGGACTTCTGTTCCCGGGTGGAACAGTCCCCAGCCTCTTGAGTAATCTCTGGATGGACAAGGATGGTTTTCCTTTGATCTTTCTGGGCGATCTTGGGGGACTAATGAAGCCAAGCTGGGCCCGCGGACGAAGCCAGCATCTGCATCCACGATCCCATGTGGTGTTTGAAACATGATCCCGAAGAAGCCGTGTCCTCCGAGCATGACGCCGACTGAGCTTCCAGAACATCCCAAGCCCGGACATCGCACACCATCCCTCGTGCAGAATGTTGGTCTGGGTGGCCCGAAATAACTTGCATTTACTGACTGTTGTTCATTAAGTCCCGAACACGCATTAATTCATTGGACCTGCACAAGAAGCCTGTGAGCGGAAACAGTGCCTGCCTGTTACGGAGGAGAGAGCTGCACATTCAAGGGGGGTGGGGGCGCGTTAGCATTCCCGAGGCCACACAGTGTGGTGGGGGGGCGGGTAGCTGGCGCTCAGTCCAGGTATTCTGGCTCCAGAGCCCTTCCTCTTCACCACTTCATGACATGGAGACAGCCGAACATTCCAGGCTTCTTGGGAATGTAGAGTTGACCACATGGAAAGCACAGCTGACCAAGGCCAGGGGCTTCCGTGGCCAGACTTGCTGTGCAGACTTTGAAAGGACACAAGGAGAGAAACGGATGGCCCGCTGCCATGAGTGGAGTCAGGCACCCTTGGGTCTGCTTTCCTGCTCTTTCTGCGGCCGAGTTGGGCAGCCTCTTCCAAGCTACCAACAGTCGCTTTCCCCCGAGCCCTCCCATACAGTGACTGGTGCTGGAAGCCAGGGCAGATGGTGAGAGTCCCCCCGCTTCCCGGCCTGAGATGTTCGATCATAAACACTGGACTCAAAGGCCGAGAGAGCGCCTTGCCCAGGAGTCTGAACTCAGGGCTCACAAAGAGACAGAAATACTCTGCTTCAGTGTCTTAATCTGTAAGAGTTGGGTGGTGGCTCTGTCCGGTCACCATACAGACAGGGGAAAGGGGAGCCTTGTCACTAAGGGGCAGAGAACGACAAACGGAAGCTGCGCATCTCCAGCGCCTGTTCTGGCCCCAAAAAGCCCCCACACCGCTGCCTCCAGCGGCAGCACAGAACTTGAATTCTCCCTCAGGCCGCTTCTAGATCCCGTGACCGGCAACCCAAAAGACGACACCTGCTCCATTCCTGTCACCTGGAACACAACTTCCCCGACTTTGTGCGCCACCAGCTTCCTCTTTAACACACCGTTTACAATGTTGTCATGAACTCCCCACTCCCAAGGACTCCTTAAAGGCATGATACCATTTAATAAGCGAATGAATATCATGACTCATACCTAGTGTCCCTTGGAGAAAATTCACTCACTTCCCTGAGCCTCAGTTTTCCCAACTGTGAGAGAAAAGGAGGCCACGCGCACAAGGGGGCTGCGCAGACTGAAGAGGATGTGGGCAGGGTGCCGGGCACCCAGGAGGCCCTAGATGCGTGGCAGCCACTCTGGGCGGTGGCGGTACGCGTTCAGGGTCCCGGCCTCTCCAATGACAGGCGCTGGGTTTCTGCCTCAGGTTATGTCCCCGTTCTATGTTTTGGCTCCACCCCCACAGCAGGATGCGACTGTGGAAAAGGAGTAATCGGAAATTAGGTTTGCCACCGTGACCCCGAACCAGAACGCACCTCCACTCCGTGTGTCCCTGCCCTGAGCGGCGCAGCTGTGCTGGGGATTACAGAAAGAAGACACATCTGCCCCGGGAAGAAGGGCGAACTTCCTGTCCTGGTCTGTTCCCATGTTGACTTTCCCACCGTTTTTTCTGGGTTGGGTCCCAGATGCCTCCCCGCCATGCCAGCCTCCCTGCCTCACCCTAACCCGGGATCCTATTAAGCACCAGTCCGTGGAATTGAGAAGGGCGACGGAAACACATTAGTGTCAGCATCTCCAGGGTGCATTGAAAATAAATACAATTCCCCTCTTGCCACAACTCCTCACACCAATGCCAGGGATGCCCAGTATTTGCATACCGGCTGCGCCAGCGGGTCTGGGAGAGGACACCACGCAAGGAAACGATCAGGACAGTATCGCATATCCCTGCGCGGGCGGGGGCGGGGTTTAGGGCCCATCACTCAACAAATAACAAGTCCCCAATCCCTGTCTCTTGAACGTGCCCCATGAAAGTCACATGGTCCTGTTTCATAGTCCTTGTAACCTAGCTGTGCAAATGCAAACGTCCCCGTGGCTTACAAAAGGTGGACACAGAGTGACCCGTTCCAAGAGTTCAGGCACTGAGGCCATCTGTAAAGGAAAACGGGGGGGGGGGGGGTGGCTTTCAAATAAACTATGTCCTGTAAGTCACCCGTACGCTAGACGCTGGTGGAGACCACGGAACTGGCCCCGCACTCTGAGTGTCCACAGAACTTCTTTCTCTTATCAGCCTGCTCTGCTCTCCTGGGTGCAAGGGCCGAGTCTTACCATGTGGCCGAGAAGGCACCCGACGGGAGCTGACTGGAAACTTGGTATTTAATTCGGGACTCAGGTTAGCCATCTGGAGAAGGCAGGTGGGCATGTATCGACTTGGCTCTCAGGTCTTAACTCTCTGTTGCCCGACCCACAGCAGACATGGCTAATCAATCCTTTCATCTCTTTCCTGCAGATCCCAGGTCTCCACCTAGAGTTTCAGGAAGCCACCACCAATCAAAGACAGAGGGACACTCTCTGTCACTCTTGAGGAGACAGGGCTCTGTCACTCCTCCAGCAGAGGATTGCAAATTGCTTTGTTAGGCAAGCACGACACTCACGTGGGACAGGTGTGCTCGGCAACACCGCTCTAAATACGTTTTTATTTCCATCCCTGCAGCCAAACCCTGTGAGCTTCCTTCAAAAGAAGATCAGGAGGGATTAAGATTTCCAAATAATAAACTACCCTCAAGTTTTTCACAAGATGTGTCAAATCTTCAAACACATAAAAGCTTCAGGAAGACACGCAACTAACGGCATGGATCACCTGAAGGGGACAACCTCAGAAGCCGACACTTCTGAACCATCAGCAAGGTCTGCCTTAGACCCGGAAGACAGGGCAGCTTCGTGGGACTTGTGAGTGCCAGCCTCCTGCAGACCCAAAGTCAGTCCTGCCCACTCAGCAGTGACTCACGTTTCTTTCCCTGATGCTGGCTGATGGAGGCATTCGTCTGCCTCTCAGAAGTCCCTGGAAGGAACAAATGCCATCGTGGCTAGGTCTGGGAAGGCTCTGACACAATGTCATGGAAGCAGTAAGTCCCTCTGGGACTTGGATTATCTGCTGATGTTGACATGTGGCAGGCTGACGCCTCCCTACAGTAATTCCACTGTGGTCAGAACGTCACCCCACTCGCGGGCTGATGTTATTGGCCTCGCGGGCATCTAACACATCTATCTACGAGATTGTCCTCCACTGCCCCCAGCATTAAAGGTGACAACACCAGAGTCCTATGAGGGAACAGCACCTGGCAGTATTCCTGGACCACACAGGCCATAGAACTCACGGTCCCTTATCCAAGTTTCCAGGGCGCCGAGTCATCTCTGCTTTGGGCAAATGCCCCACAAGGGAGGGCTGGCACAGCAGCCTCCAGGTCGTGATAGAAGCAGGTTTTGGGTTGGAGCGGGGGACGACATTTGTAATTCTGCTGGCTTTCACTTTCGTCTGATGCGCACGTAAGTCTCCGCGTGATGCTCCCTGAGATACTGCACATCGAGCACTTAAGCACAGGGCCGGGCGGGTGGAAAGCGCTCTGTAATGGGAGGTACGGAGTGGATAATTACACAGGAGCCTCGTAAGGAAGCTCCTGCCCCTGACTTTATCTTCCCTGGTCCTCTCTGTCCACTCCGAGCAAGAGTGATGAGGATGATAATGATGGAGATGATGAGTGTGGTAATGGTTTTCCCATTATCAAGCGCCCGCTGCATGCCAAGAAAGTGTTTGCCTGTATCGCCTCCCTCAGCCCTCTTAGTGGTTGTAAATATTCTTACGCCAATTTTCAAGGTATGGAAAATGAGGCTCGGAAAGATGAACTTGCTGAAATCTTGACGGCAGGCAGCTGTACGAGTCAGGGTTTCAGGGCCACTGCCCTCTCTGAACCCCTCTGTTCTACCGTCTCTCTCTCTCTCGCTCACGCAGTTACAATGTATGGAGGTCCTACCACCACATTCTAGGGGTGCCATTTCTGATTGGGGGGGTGGGTACAGTGGGGAACATGACAAAGAAGGCCCCTGCTTGCATGAAACTTACACTGTGGTTAAGGGAGACAGACAAGAAAGAAGGGAAAAGCAAACCAGATGACTTCAGCTATCAGTGAGGACTCCAGAATAAAGGCAGCAGTGAGGGATGGAGGGAGGAAGAGCTGCTTAAACTGCGTGATAGAGAAGGCACCTCCAAGGAGGGCCCACTGAGGTCTGAACACAGGAGGTAGTTCTCACGTGAGGATCGTACCAGACACCTGCAAAGGTCTTGAGGCAGAAATGACCTTGACATGTTCAGGGAAATTCAAGGCAACCAGAGTGGCTGGAGATGACAGAAGTAGGTGAGTTTGGAGAGATAAGCAAAGGTCCATTTCTTAAACTGTCCCTGGCATTTGACACAGAACTTGGTAAGGGGGGGGGGGGTGTTGAATGGTAATGAATGGCATGAATGGGTAACTTCTCCTTTTCCTTAAAGTGGTTCCTGACCAGCCTCCCTGTCTCTTTACCCCGAGGAATGCTATTCTATATTCCCTCCTACTCATGAAGCAGGTGGCATTACTGGGAACATTCAAGGAAGAGTTTGTGGTGAAGCAGAAAGGACTGGAAAGCATGCTCCAAGCGGGGCTCAGCTGAACTCATTCACGTAACAAACTTGTCCCCGGTGCCAACCTGCTTCTTGCTCTGGGTCCCTGCTCCTTGTGCCCACCGGAAGGTTCCACTGGTCCCACTGTTCCCTGGAGATAAAGACACTGTGTCCAAATCCAGCTTCACTGCCGGAAGGAAAAAAAATGCGTTTCACACCACTCAGATGTGGGGCAGTCTGTCACACCGCAACAGGAACCAGAACAGCGACTCGGTGGAGGTGAAGCATTAAAATATTTAGTCTGGTCATGTAACACTCCCGGTACCGGAGCATTCTGGCTGCCTATCTGTTTCCCAGGATTTCAGAACTGAGATAAAATTTCGTTGGTCCTCAGTGGCAAAGTTTTCCTGTTTTCGCCATCTTAGTGCCTGTCCCTAAAAGATCGCTCCAGAATACAACGCGTGGCCTGCATCTCCCCAGAACTCTGCAAGCGGGGAGAGTCTGGGTCGGACTCAGGGTCATGAGTCCAATTTCAATAGCTTGTGCACCATTTGCATCTGGGAGTCTCCGGGAATGCCTTGCATGTGTAGACAAACAGTCTTGTGTTCTTCCAGGTCTAAGCCCCCGTTGCTGGTATTGGTACTGAGTGATTGTTTTTACCATTTCCTGTCCTTCACTTCAGATTTCACTCTTTGGGACAATTACACGCTCCTGTCCCAGTCATGTCAGACTCAGCCGAGGGGGCTTCTAGACAGAAGCCACTTGCAAGGAACAGCTCTGAGATCCTTCGAGAACAAACTGAGTGGCTTTCCCATATCCGTTTCCCCTTCTACCATAAGACCGCCAAGGGCTATGGTCGAGTTTTATTGCATGACCCTTGGTTCCTGAATTAAGGGGACACACAGCCAACACACCGTGGATGGACAACTTGAACAAGAAGGAAATCTCTGTGGTCACAGGCCCAGGGATGGGGGGCATTTCTCACTGCAGCAGAACTTAGCCCAAACTGACTGCAGCGCCGTGAAGGCCTGGCTACTGAGGTCACACTGGTGCCAGTGCCAAGGCTTAGCTTCCTGGAGCTTCCAAAGCTGAGTGTCAATGGGCCCTTTGTTCCTTGCCTTCTCCCCCCCTTGCTATCTTCACGGCTGGGTTCCAAGAACAATAAGGAAATACCCTTCCCTTCTGTATAGTGCCACATCTTGTCACCTAGGACTCAAATCAGTACTGACTGTGCCTAGCAGATTACAACACCTTCAGATACCAGTCCCTGCGATCCCTCCCACCCCGCCCCCTGCCCCTCATCCCCTTGACCCAAGGATGCAGAGATAGAATCCAAGGAGCTATCCTGAGAAACAGATTTTCTGCCTATGTCTCTGTCGTTTTTTTCTTCTCTTCCCTGAAATGCCCCACTTCTGCCTCACGGGTCCCTTCCTCCTATGCAAATCGACATGCAAAACTGCTCCTGTGGGCTGTGGACAAAGCTGTCACTTTATGTGACAGTCCCAGACACGACCCAGGTAAGTAGCAACTTCCTGTCCACTCCAGTCCAGTCCACTCCCACATTTTTATTTCTCTTCTGAGCCTTCACCATCATGTGACATATTATCCAATTGTTTATACACTATATTCTCCATTAAAATGTGTTTATATTCGTTTATTATTCTATTACTAGCTCCTTAAACAGTGCTTGGTACCTAGTGTGTATTCAATAGATATATTTTAAATAAAATAATGAAAGATTCAAGATAATATTATTGGATGGAGTCACGGGTTTTCAAAGTGGACCCTGCAGAGCACTAAGGCTCCGTGTGGAGAAGGTATCAGGTCTCTCCACTTCCAGGTCAGTGGGAGTGACTCTGATTTATTTTTCGGTGTTAAGTAGGGGTTAGAGGTAAGATTTTATCTGAAAAAAACAGGTTCCACTTAACAAGAGTCTGGAAATCAGTGATATGGGCCAGATCACCCGTGGAACAAATGCACGCGCTGGGGCCCATCCGGCTGAAGGTGGTTTACCAGATCACACAGCCAGTTAAGGACGGAGTTGGGCTCAGAACGCAGCTTATGTGTTGACTTACTTTGCTGGGATGTAAGGATTGGGCAAGATGACTTACGTAGGTGCTGCCTCTTCCATGACCTAGGAGTCAGAACGCTGACGAGTTCAATGACAAGAGCAATGCCCTGTTAATCAACCCTCCCTTGGGAGGCCCAGATGGAAGATTCTGAGATCTGACCCTTGGTGGCTGGAGCGGTGCACTGGCCTGCCTGATCCTGTACACACGTGCATGTGTGAATGTGATCTCTGAGCAACGCAGACGGCAGAATCCACCCAGCTGTGACCGACTCTTATACACAGGCAGCCACGTTGGGTTTGGGTCCCTGTACCAATGGAAGTTCCTGCCGCTACAAATAAGGGGCACCCAGAGGATATTTCTCATCACACCGAAGAGGGGATGGGGGACGGGCCCCCGGGGCTGAGAGGTTCGGCTGCTGAACAACGGGCATGAGCAAACTCCCAGGAGTCATTCCTCTTTCTCTGCTGTCATTTCTCAGCATGTCAGACTGTCCTGCTCAGCCTTCCTCATGGCCCCAGAGGAGCTCCCAGCTCCTGAAGACCTCAATGAGTGGAGGGTAAAAGGTCAGGTCTTCCTGTGTCCCCTTTCATGAGGAACCACGACCCCGAGGCACCCTTCTGAACTCCTCCACACACGCCTGTGCTGGAGCTGCTTTGCATGACTCACCCCCTGAAGGGTACGATGACCGGAGGGGTGCTCCGAGTCAGAATGCTGTTGGTGTGAGGCATCATTTTAGGTGCCAGCTCGGCTGAGCAACACCACCCAGTTATCCATGTAAGCCTGGGGCCCCGTGTCCTTACGAAACCACAAGCCACAAGCCACGGCATTGATAGTATCTATCTAGTTCCCTCAAGGAAAGAGGATTATCCTTGAGAATCTGGGTGGGCCCCAGCTGATCAGTTGAAAGAAAGATCTTAAGGATTCCCTGAGGTCAGCTGCTGCCCTTGAACTTCTAGCCTGGCAATGTGCCCCACCGAATCTGGACCTGGTATGCACACTCACACAGAGGGCCTGTTTGTGCATAATCTACATATGGAGTCTGTTCCCTGGTAAAGCCCTGACTGGTCCAGTTGGCTGGGGAGAAACTGAGGAACAGCCCTTGGGCAGAAGACAGTCAACATTCTTCTTCTTTTAAACCCAAAGATGGGGTGTTCTGGAACATGCCATTCCTTCATTTACTGATTCACGCATTGAACAAATACTCTGAGAGCCCACTTCCACATTTCTTTGTTAACTATTTCTGAGTGCTTTATAGGACGTCAGACGTATTACTGACCAAACAGACCAAAAAAGCCAGCCCCGTGTTCAAGGAGCACGCCCTGCTGTACGCTCACTGCCATCACACGCTCACCACAACGCGTTCAGACAGGCATCTTGTGATTGGAAACCACAAAGGCGGGGCTCCACCTCCAGACCTCGGGCTCTGTTTTGGGAACAGCAGGTATTGAGGTGCCTCAGGAGAACGGGCAGTGGAGTGGCTCCTGCAGATGTCTACTGCTCCGCGTACCTGGCTTTCCTCTCTTTCCTGAGCACCTGGGAAGGGGACACTGTCCATCCCCCGAGGTAAAGTGGGGCCATCCCTATGACTAACAACCCAGGAATGGAAGTGATGAAATTGCTTCCAGGTTAATACTTACAAAAGCTCCTGGGAGTCATCCCTGCCTGTCTCTCTGATGTGCCAACCCAGGGGGATAGGCATCGAATACCAGTACCTTTGGGGGTCAGGATTTCAACACAGGAGTTTAGGGGAAGGGGAGGACACCCCCAGATCGCAGCAATGGCTCTTCTACCTCAGCAGCAAGTCCCAGAGAGGGCTGACAGCTGAGCATGCCCGCCATAACATGGGGGCTTGGGCCAGCTCTCCCCCTCCTTCGCTCAGCACCTATTTATTGAGCCTCTTCTCAGTGTGAGGTGCTGGACGGTGGATAGGCAGATGTGACCCCTCACCTGCACGTCTGGGAAGAGAGTTGCATAAACAGGCAATGGCAACATGTGAGACGTTTTGAAGAAGCATCTTGTGCTAACGACAGTAACAATAAGGACGAGAGAAGGGCACGGACGCTGCTTCTGTGCTGGGCTCCCTTTAGGCCTTACTTGCGTCACTTGACTCGGTCCTTACAACAACCTTCAGAAGCCAGCGTTAGTGCTGTTCCCACCGCACAGGCCAGAACAACGAGGCTCAGAGAGTAAAACGAGCTGCCCTCACTGGGCGGCCAGGATGTCCCAGCCGCTATTCATGACACACCTTTCATAGTTAAAGCTCTTGCGGCCAGCATCTCCACAGCACTGCCTCCCACTTCAGGCGCAGGACAGCCCCTGGACAGTGGGGCGTGTCCTTGGTAAATGATGACTAAGTAGTTGCCCACGTCAAGTCCGTGCAGGAGCTTGGGGGGCCAGCGGAGGGACGTTACGGAAGCAGTCCTGGCCAGCGCTTCTCAAAGTGCCGCCCCCCCCCCCCACCTCATCGGCAGCAAGGGGATCTACCTGAGAAACTGTTAGAAATGCAAATTCTGAGACTCCCAATCCAGACCCACTAATGCAGAAATTCTCAGGATGGAGCCGCGGAAGTTGTATTTTATTTAACACGCCTTTCAGGTGATTTTGATGCACAACAAGGTTTGAAAACCACTCCCTGGGCACGTAGGTCCCCACACTGTGGCCTGTGGACCAGCAGCGGCCTCCTCATCATCTGGGAGCAAATGAGAAGCGTGGAAGCTAAGGTCCCAGCCCAGACCAACCGAATCAGAATCTTCATCTTAACAACAGAGTTCATTTGCAAGTGACTGAAGAAGCATTGATCCACTGCTTTTCAAACTCAGCTGTTCTTTGGAATCACCGGGACCTCCTCTAGAGATTATAGGTCAGTTGCCCTGGGGTGTGGCTTGAACAGTTAGGAATTTTTAAAACTCCCCAGATGATTCTAACGTGCAGGAAAGTTTAAGAAACAGAGGTCTTCAGGACTCTAGGAGGGCTTCCTGGAGGAGGTGGCATTGAAGCTCAGCCCTGGCCTCCAAGGTTGGCTGTTCCCTGGAAAGGGATAGGAGAAGCCATAGTATTTTTGCACAGCTGCCCGCCACTGTCTCTACCTGTCTTCAGGAAGGAAGGGACACCTCCCAAAGCAAGAGCTATCCATTCACTGCCCTGCCAACAGTCTCAAATTCACCAAAGTGCTCGAGGCACAGGTTTTGTGCATTCATTAATGGCAAAGTAGGCTGAGGTGCAGGGGAGGCTTGAGGCAGCAGCATGGGCAAGAAGTGGACTTTCAAAAAGTCCCCCCTTGCTTCTGGAAATGCCTCCCACCCCCACCCACCCAATCACGGGTGGGGAGGAAGGCCAGCCTGCGAGCATCACCCCTTTGCTGGAGCTGATGGGGCTGCTACTGAGAAGACGAAGAGGGGCCGAGTAAAGGCGCAGAGCTCAAGTGAAGAGGTGCAGTGATCAGCAGGGCCAGAGACAGAGGGGCAGGGGCATCTGGAGAGAGTGGCGGAGAGGGCAGAGCTGAGAAGGGTACGAGGGAGCAGTCACTGCAGAAAAAGAAGGGTCTAGGTTCTTCAGAGCAGGCCTTCTGGCTCCCACGCTGGAACTGTTTTCGCAGTGACCACTTCCCTGCCTCCTCTCATCTCCTGTGACTAATGATTTTGACCCTTTCCCAACCCGATCTGCAGTATCTCAGGCCTCTGTCACAGTCGGCGCCCGGCCATCCGCAGGTCAGATGGCTCGGCACGCAGGGGCTGGCCTTGCAGCAGCGGAACCTGGCCTGAGGCAGGTTCCCGAAATACCCTCGGGCTCAGTTTTTGCTGCCGTTCCTTCCTCTCTCTTTCTCCAATCTTATTACAGTTAATTCTTTCGCTCTTGCCTTTTGGAGTCTCTCTTTTCCAGGGACGAGCTGAGGGTGAGCAGTGAGGCAATGATCACATGATCCCGTAGGTTTTTAGTTACGTTACCGGGACGAGTTCATCACATGACGACTTTTCAAGAGAACCCCTTCGAAGGCTATTTTCTCAGGACAAACATGGTGCCATCACCCCCAATAGTTTAGAATCCCTTGGGAATGGCCTTTAGAAATATCTACATGGGTATCTGGAAGCAACATCCAAAAAGCAGTTACTATTATGCTACTATATTATGCATAGTAATTTTATAATGAATTTAAAGAAAAAAAAACCTCATGCTTGCATGTTAGTTGTGTGACCCAAAATTAGGGTCCTCAGGTGATTCAGCCATTTTATTCTGAGCATACCCTGAGTGGTTATCTTTTCCCTCAAGTTTCAAGCTGCCCTCAAAGTTTATAGATCTGGCCACCAATAAAGAAATTGTCCAAGAAAGGGAGGAAAAGAGGAAGGGAAGGAGGGAGGGAGGGAGGGAGGGAAGGAAAGAGGGAGGGAAGGAAAAAGCAAGCAAGCATCTAAAGATTATACTCCCCTGCTGCTTCCGCCTCCCCCCCCCCTCAAAAAAAAAGAACTTCTAAAAATACTTTGAATAATGACAGAATCTTTGGGAGAGGTATCCAGTCTCAGAAAGGGAACATTTGTTTGGCAGGGCAATACTGGTCTGAGAAGATGCTCCCTAAAATCACAAACTGGAAAAGAAAACACGTTAAGGGTTTTCTTAGTCACGATGAATGAACTCAGCTCCACTTGCTCTTTCATCTCCAGAACAGGGTCCGGGACAGCCTCAGCTCTTAGCCATGCAGATTTCCCAGGCACCTTCCTCAAAGGATAAGCAACAAAGGAGCAAGTACACACTTGACTCAATATGACAGGATGTGGTTTTCTCCTCTGTTTTACTTTTCCTCTTTGACTCCTCTCTTCTCCTACCTTGAAAGGAAAGACTATTTTAACACTGAGTTCAATCAAGTCAACAAGTGTTCGCTGTGCACAAGGCCCTGTTTCACAAGGTGCGTGGGAATCCCTGGCCACCTAAGGCGTGCTTTCACGTTGTTTTCCCCGCTAGGGTTCTGGCACAGAGACATGGGTTAGGGCTGCCCAGGGAACTGTGTTGAGAAGGATTCTGAGGTCTAGAGTCAGTGGGAAAGTCCATACGTGGCTTCTTTCTCCTCAAACTCCACAGACATTTAAATATTCTGAATGGATAAATGAAAAGAAAAAAAGAAGAAAAGAAGAAGAGGAAAGGAAGGGCAAGGAAAGGAAAAAGAAAGAGAAAAAGAGAGTGGCTGAGTGAATTCACCCATGAACAATGAGACCCCCCACACGGGCAAGAGGAAATGAATCATGTCCACGGAGTCAAGTGAACTTTCCGAGCGGCAACCATCCATTCCAGATGGCTGCGGGGACACGCTCTCTTCCTATTTCCATCCAATGCTGGAAGTCACAGTGTAGGTGGGATCCCCGCTGAAATTGTTTATTTTGAAGTATATTTGGCCCCTTTCTACTGAAATAGATTTGGCTACACATGAAAGTCAAGAAAAGACTGAGGAACGGCTCCAGACTGAAGAAGGATGAAAGAGACCCCGGAACTAATTGTAACCAGTGGTTCTGAATTGGATCCTTTGGCTACAAACACATTGTTGGGAGAAACTTGAATGGGAACGGAGAACTGTATGGTAACAAGGTATCGGTGTTAGTTTCTGGATATGGATGGTTACATTTTGGTTATATTGGGAAATGCTTTTTGATTTGAGGAAAAAAATGTTTCAGTAGTCAGGACTAAAAAATATGTAGGAGAGCTAATCTAATATATTTAGGTCCAGCTTGATATTCTTTGTGGCTCATGCTGAAGAAGAAACTTTCGAACGCCCAAGGAATATGCTCTAAAAGGAGGGTGTACTTTTTAGTTGGCCGTCCATCTTTGCAGCAAAAGAGCGTGCTGAGAACATTATGAGGCCTTAGGTCTTTATATTAGTAGAAGTTGTCGCATTCCGGGACAGTCATAGAGATTTCATGGCATTTATGCTGGAAGAGCAAGAATTTCAGGCACGTTCCTAAAACAGCATCTTACTGTGGAATACACCTGTCAAACTTCCTGATTCCTTGAAAGATGTGCTTTAAAAAAATACCCCAATGGAAGAAACGTTCTCAGCTCCGAGTTCTCAGGGTCAGGTTTGTGTAAGAAAGTTTGGGGAACCAATAGCTGAACAGATGCTGGCAAACCTAAGACTTTGAGTCGAGGAGAAGGGTTTATTAGACCACTAGATTAAAATTCCTGTATTTCAGACATATTTCACAAACACTTAATGGGGTTTTCCCACCCGTTAAGAGTAAACTAAGGGAACAGTGTTCCATTTTAATAGGGGCAGCAACTTCATTTCATTTATAGACTAAACGGGCAGAAAAATATATACATATATATTTAAGGGTGAGTTCTCGCCAGAGAAAACATGACTTAATTCAAATGCTCAGGCACCATATTAGAAATAAAGGTCTGTCTGTAGCCCTGGCAATTTCGTTTCCTTTTGCTATTTTTTGGGGGGAGGGGGCGGTGATTAGGAAGAAAAAAAATCCTGCGGTTGGTATCCAATGAAGTTAACACTTGTGGGGCAGGACCTCCACTACATGCAAACATCATGAATTATAACTAGAGAACAGTCTATTTACACAGGAAGGTACGCAGGGTCAAACAGAAAACCCTGCCAAGAATCTCAGCCTTTGGCTGGAGACGACTGGCAACTGGCACAAAGCAAATGGTCCATGGGATGGGCAGAGCCAGGAGGAGTCACGAGATCTAGCTTTAAATCCCTATGACATTTAATAAACACACATCAAGAGACTCATCTGGAGAACCTGAAGACTCATCATTGTGATGAAGAGGCCTCAGAAGGAAGAGAGAGATCCCCACGTCTCTCTCACAGAATTTATAGCAAACTTGTACAAAGCAGGAACACCACCTTCTCAGGGAAATTTGGAAACATCTGTATTAAAACCTTTAAAAGGGTGAGTAACTAAACAATATTCTAAAACAGTATCTACTGAAGTGCCAGGACGCTTCCTGGAGAGCAGTCTACCGAGGGTCAAGTCTTAGAAATGATCTGAATACTCATTGACAGGAAATTGATTAAGTCAATTAGAATGAATCCTTACATGAGATGCCGTACCGCCTTTGAGGGGGATGAAATACATGTACACACGTTGACATGGAACTATGTCCCCAATGTACTAGGTTAACATGGCGGGATGTTACGAAACGCAAATCAGGATTTCATCTTGTTAGGGAAAAAGTGACAGTGTGTGGCTCGGACCTACCGGACTACAAAATGCGGCTATTCTTGGTGGGAGCGACTAGAAAATGACTAGAATTACTGGAACATGTCCGCGTGCCCTATGTGCTATATTTCTACACTGTGTGCATCTGTAAACAAATACACAATCGTGCCATACTTAGAAAAGGCTCTGCGGGCTGTGAAGAAAAGGCTAGTTCTGATCAAGGACAGTCTGCCGCAGGGAGTTGCTCCCTCCCGCCGTCCCTAAAGGACACCCTCGCGTGGAACTCAGACACGCCTGCTTTCTAATCCTGGTTCCGCCATCCGCCAACCCCTGGCACCGGGGAAGACGACCCAACGCCTCTGAGTCTATCCTTCCCTCTCTGACGTAAGGACATTCCTTTCTTCCTAAGCCGGTGATGAGGATCAGGTGAGGTAATGTTTGTACAAGGCCTGGCTGCGTGCCTGGCACACACAAGCGTTCAGTTAAAGAAAAGGCAAGTGCCTTGTCCACTGAACAGGTGCAATGCACATGGTCTGAACCCGAGCCGCCCACGGCCGTTGTCAAGGGGACACGACGGGGTGCCTACTCGTGCTCAGCCTGCTGCTCGGCACTGTCTGGAAGATAAACAACCCGGGCGACACGTTATCTCTGCCTGAAGTATTTGTCCTCCAGCTGGGAGACGAGGAGCCCCAACCAATAACATGTCCAGAGCACCTACTATGGGTCAAGCTCTGTTCGGGCTATTTAAAGTGGTACCATTTAGTCACCGCAGCCTCTATTGTAGACAGACACTGTTATTATTACCCCTATTGCACAGGTTAAATACAAATCCAGGTGCAAATACGTTATGTGACTGGAATAAGGTCACCAGCTGCTTGGGGTGGAGCTGAAAATAGAATCCAAGCCTCTGAGTTCTGAGCCTGAGCTCCTGCCCATTGAGACACTCAGAGTCCAGTGATGTAGGGTGAGGTCAAGGCTCCAGAGTGAGCCAAAGGTGGGGGGAGGGTCTGTGGCAGAGGGTCAGCCCCCAAAGCCTTGGAAAAGACCAGTGATGCTCAATGCTGTCAGAACACACAGCAGTTTTCACAGAACTGTAGTAAAAAAACCTCTGCTTATGAATGCAAAAGGTATCCTTCAACAGCAGCCATTCAAAGCCATGAGAGGGAATTGTGTTCTCTCTCTGGCTCTTTCGAAGGGTGCCATTGAGGACCCAATTCATCACTCGCCCGAGGTCATGTCCTGTAAATGCTCTATGGTCCTTCTCACTTCCCTCCCACATGCTCAGGGGCTCAGGGGCTCTGCCCTCTCCCAAAAGGCTCCCTTCGACACCTGGGGAAACATACAGCCTATTGCCTTCCCAGCTCCCTCCCCAATTCTGTGTCCATGAAGCTCAAAGACCAGGGTGGCAAGAAAAACACCTAGGAAGTCTTCATCGATGTTATTTTGGCCATTGTTCTGGCTAAAAATATCCTGAGCAATAAAGCTAGATGGTGCATTTTAAAAATGTTTTTCTCAGTTGATATGGCCAGACAGTTCTACCCTAGCAACTTGGTTCTTCAAGACACACAGAGCGAGTCTACTGGTTCAGCCACTGCAGTCTTCTGCTGGGGGGACGGGGGACGTATGGATTCCACTAAACTGCAGAATAAAAGAACAAAGGCGTTTCCATCGGCCTGAGAATGATGCAAAGGAAAGGGAATTCAAAAAAGAGAGAACTGGAAAATGCGATTTCTAGTCACCTCGATTCATTAAAATGAGCATCTGGGCTTCGAGGTCAGGTTGAAGAATCTGAGAGCTGCTGCCATGTTGTGGCCGACCGTATGTTCTTGGGGGGGACACTTTGGGAAGAAGAAAGTAGTCAGTGCTGATTTTCTCATTGACTTTGAGGGGGGGGGGTGTCCAGAAAGTAGGTTATGAGTTTCTTCCTCTGTTCCCAAGAAATTTCTTAATGGCTTCCAAACACCATGGAGAAGCGGCCCACTTATTTAATGTTCAAATCTCCCAACTGCTCTTCCACCAGAGCGACCCTTTCTGAGCCTGCAGTACGTCGGAGTTTGGGGGTGAGACTCCCTTTGAGAAAACACCTTTACTACTAGGAGCAGATTCAGAGACTACAGACAGAAGTCGTCTCAAATGTGAAAACAGACATTTGCCCTGGAGGGACTCAATAAAACTATTTCCAATTTTGATGTTTAAAAAAGTAGGCCATAAACATTTTTACCTTTCACAGGATTGTCTCCTGCAAAGGAAAGAAGAAAACTGCCCGCCCCTAAACTAAGCCATGGTTTGGCGTCTGTGAAAATATAAAGCTCTCTCTCTCTGCCCCTACCTCCATGTCACCATTCAAAGCCACTGTCCACTTGTCCCTGCTAAGGGCCCTGAGGATGCTGTTATACAAAGGAGCTGGCTGTCTTCCCTTTGGGCTATTTCAAGATTAGAGCCAGAGCCCTGGGTTCTGTGTTTCACTGAAGGGGACTCTTACGTAAACACCAGGCATGGACTCCCGTAAACCCGTGGTTCTCTGTCCTCACTGGACACCCACAGCTCCTGGGAGCTTGTAGGAAATCTAGATCCCCAGGATTCGTGTCAGGTCTACTACACCTGAAGCTCTGGGAGTAAGTTCTGGGCGTATTTAAGGCACGGGGGCAGGAACACAGCTTCCGATCCTTTATCCTGAAAGCAGACCACAGCCAAGGCCAGGGAGGGAAGCTGGACGCACAGTAGGGAAAGGAAGGCTGCTCATCACCCATTTAGACACCAACAGGGAGGCATGTTGGGGAGCCCAGGAGCTACCGAGCCTGTCCCCTTTGTGTGCACGTCCTTTCAAGGCCGACATAGTCTATGAGGGGTCATCCCTGTTCTTTCATGCCGTAGACACGTGATGTTTCCGGGACAAAGGTTATGGCCTCCTTAGCAGTATTTTCTAAGTGGGCTCATCCTGTGCAAATGGAGTTCCATGGTCAAGTTCAGGACATGCTACCAATACTGATCCCCACCAGGAAGGTCCTGCCATGAAGAAATCTATTTACTCAGCATTCCGCACACACACTCGAGTATGGAAATCCCTCCCTATCCATATCCCTATCGATATCAGAAAGACGGACTTCGGCAAACGCCGGCCCACAGTGAGAACTACCGGATGTCAGGTCTGAGTCCCTCGGATCCGTGTGGTCACTAAAGCAACTGGAGCGGGAGAGGGATGGTGGCAGAACGCAGGGACAGGAAAGATGTGGGCTGGCCGAAGGGATTTAAGAGCGTGATAGTAATCAGAGAACTAGAGTGTAATTGCTTGTGTTACTCCTGAAAGCATCTCAGCTAGGCTGGTGGTCCAACGTCCTCATTAGCTAATGGGTAGAGAAGGGTTTTACATGTTTAGAAATGAGGGGCTTATAGGATCAGCACTCAGAAACACTCGTTTTTTTCATTGCCATTTTCCTCTAAGACGGTGATTCTCAAACTTCAGCATGCATCAAATCCCCTGGAGGGCTTATTAAAACACCGATTGCGGGGCCCCACCAACCGGACGCAGCAGGACTGGCGTGGGATCTGAGAATGTGCGTAGCTCCCGGGTTACTGAGTGATGCTGGTGCTGCAGGTCTGGGGACCACACGCTGAGGATGGCTGTTGCAGAAGGAGAAGAAGAGCCACCGAAGAGAGGATGGAAGTGGGAAGTGATGGACAAAGAGGGATGAGAACACGAAGGAGAGAGAAAACGTAAATGGGAAGAGAGAGAAGATGGGGAGAAGGAGAGATGAATGAGAGAAAGTGAGAGAGAGGAGAAGCAGGAAAAAGGGTGACACCAAAAGAAGGGAGATGAATAAAGGCAAAGAATGAGGAGAGGACAAGGAGAGGGAGACAAGAAGGAGAGGGGGAGGGAGAAGGGGAGAGAGAGAGGCTGAGCTACTCGCACAGATGCAGGAGAGGTGCGTAAGGAGAGCAAAGGCGCCACTGCTGGAATCCGGGCGAAGAGCTGAGGTGAGCCCGGGGTGTTTGTAGGGCCGCCTACTGTGTGCACAGCTGGAAGCTTCCCATCCATACTGTGTGCGGATATGCCTGCATTTCTAGTTGCCTGGTCTCAGCTTGGTGACACCAGCTGATCTGGAAGCAGATCTGTCTCCATCCAAAGGACAACGCTGTGAGAAAGGAGGACAACATTCTCCAGTGGCCTCTGTCCCATCCTACTCACTGACCCACTCCCATCCTGGGTCTTGGATCCTGGATCCCTTTGCTCACCCGCCTCTGATCCAGAAGGACTACCAGCTCAAGCTGGGACCAACTGTCCCACCCCAAGCATCTCTGCTGGGTCCTCCAGCCATCCTGTGCTCAGATTTCCCCAAGCTTGACTCTGAGGTCAGGCAAACAAGTGGCATCTTGAGGGTCCGAGGAGACCCCAGTAGGGGCCGCTGATGAAATTCACATGTTGTCCATGGAGCTGCCTTCCCAGCAAGAAAACAAATCTGCGTCCTCAGAACCTGAGGCCACCTCCACGTGAGAAAAGCCAAGTAGGTGGAGAGAACCCCAGGCTTGGCTATGTCACCTTGCTCAACGCCCACGCGCAGGGGCCCCTGGAGGCGGACTATGCTGTAGTGACCAGGGATAAACAGGCTGAGGAACCACGGGCTCAGACTGGGAAGTCAGCAAGGATGGCGATGCGAGTCTCCCCCGGATCGTGAGAAATCCTCACTTTAAATCAGGGAAATTAAATAGAGTACAGGGCTTAGGGCATGGCTCGAACTGCTAATCTGCATCCCAGGGTGCTGAAAGGACCGCTGTGCCCGGCAGTACATGAGGAGCAGCGGAGGCTGCTCCCCTGGAGCCCAGCGAGGGGGGCGGTGAACTCCAACTGGGAGCTGCCTGGCAATCCCAGGGCAGAGGGATAGGAGAGCTGGGAAGGATATCAGAGACCCCTGTCCTCTTCCTGTCCAGGAAGCGGGTGTGGGGCTGGGCCTCAGTCCCATGGGTCAGCGCTTCACATCAGCATTATGACACACATATTAAAATACAGGTTCCCTGGCCCTCCCTGAACCCAGTAACTCAGCACCTCTGGAGCTGGAGCCCCCAGACCTGCACCTGAACCAGTCCCCAGGGCACTCCAGAGTTTTGGGACTACCCCGAGCTCCCACTGGACTAGATCACCCGGTTCTCTCCTGGAAGCTTCCTTCCTCTCTTCCCGCACCCCTGGGCAGGGACCTGGGTTCCTCCGGTGTGTCTGCAACAAACTAGTTCCACGTGGCTAACTAGTTGTGGAGAGAGGCCTAGTTTGCTGCAGAAGAACCCAGGTACCCTGCCTGATGCCACCGAGTTCTCAAGCTATTCCATTCAAAACAAATGACAAGCCCACGTGCTCACTGTAAGACTTTCAAACACGACAGAGCTTCACAGATTTTTAAAAAGTGCAAGCTGGTTTTCTTCTTACCCTCTCCCCGCCAAATCCAGACCACCCTCAATTAGTGTTAACAGTTTGGTGCATGAATGCTCAGCTATTTAAAATTCTTATTTAAATACACAGAGGCACAGATGCACTCGGATAATTCAAAACAGCAACGGGTCCAGACTTCTCTTACGGTGCTGGGCCAGGACCCACATCGCAGGACACTGCGCGCATCGCTCTGTGTGAGGTGCGTTTCTCAGCTAACGGTTGCACAGCATTCCCCGCCCGGGAGCCACCCATTGGGGGAAATGTTCGATCTAACGAGTCACCAGCTGATGGAGATGTACACAGCCTCCCGTTTTTCACCATTCCCAACAGCCCACCCGGAACGGCCTTCCAGGGGCACTTTTTTGAACATGCGACCATCTGGAAGGTCGGTCCCCTGGAGGAAGAGATGCCGGGAGCCTGCCTTCTGCCCACGTGACACTGCTCTTCTCTCCTTTTGCAGCCATACTTTGCTATGCCTACCAGAAAAAAAATGACGCAGGGTGGCAGCTCCTGGTTGCCTTTGCTGGTTTTGCTGTGCACCTGCTTCTGGGGCACAGAGAGGGGAAGGCTGGGCCCTGATGGGAAAGGGGTGTCTGTTTTGTTTTTGCCAAAGTGAGAAGACTGTCATGAATGCCACTTTGAGCTTCCAGACACAAGCTGTGAGGTGACACTGTGCACGCCCTTTCTGGCAGGTCTCTTCCCGACGGAGAGGAGTACTTTGCAGAGACGGGGAGGGTGGGCCATTTGTCCCGGGTTGAGCTTTGTCACGACGAAGCTCGGGTTAGCTGTTCTCACTGTCTCCTTACTGCTTGGTGCTATTTTCTGAGGTTCCCAACCCCACGTGACTTCAGCCCCACTACTCTCCCTCCGCCCCACCATCCCCAGCTCCCTGTGACTAAGTCACACACTCCGCCTGAGTCATTAGCAAATGGAAATCATGAGCACAGCCTGGCCCGCACCCAGGGAGTGACAGGCACAGCCAGAAAATCAGGGATTCCCCCTGCTGCCAAGGAGGCACGAATGGAGACAGCTGATTCTCCATGGTCAGGAGGAAGAGTCTCCAAAGCTCGATGCCCCGGGGCGCTGGCGAGAGGACCTGCTGTTTGGGGGAACTGGGCATCCCAGCCTTTGGGAGAGAACAACACCGTCTTCCAGGCAAGAGAAAGACCAGAGCTGACGTACACCACGCCACAACGGGGAAGTCTTGTCTCAAGTCTCATTGGGGCCATCCTCTTAATTATAAGTAGTGTTGAAACCCCCCCCCCCTCTCTCTCTCACTGATAGCCAATATTTTTGTTGAACACGCATTCCATCTGGGGCACTGTGCTGGGCACTTGGGGTACTTTACTCCTTCTAATCCTTCGGACAACATTTTTGATGGTCGTTATGATATCTGCTCTAAGTTGAAGAAACCAAGACTCAGGGAGGCTAGATAAGCACTCCAGTCCCACAGCTGAGGAAGAACGGACACCCTGCCCAGTGAATGGACAACCCGCCTGGTGAATGACCGTCCTGTGCACAGAACACCAGGGCCCAGCGCACATTCGCAAGCACTCAGGCAAAGCAGCAAATGCTGCTGGCCTCAGTGTGTAGTTAACTGTTGCTGTATAACACGTGATCCCCCAAATTAGTGGCTCAGAACTTCACACATCTATTGTCTCACAGTTTCTGAAGGTCACTCATCTGGGATGGACTTTGCTGGGTGATGTGGTCCAGGGTCTAGCCCGGGTACAATGTGGGAGGAGACTGTCAAAGGGCAGATCACTGGTGGTCATTTCATACCCTGGAGCCTGGCTACTGCATACGGTGCCTCGCTGAGCTAGAAAATCTACAAGGTCTTCATGTGACACAGCACACGGAGGGCCCGATATCCTCTGCTCGATTTTCCTCGCCATCCAACACTCAGACAAAATTCAGATAAAACAGAAGGAGACACTTCTCTCACCAAAGGGTGGGGAGGGTCCACCTCGATTTTGCATAAGAACGTCACCCAACAACTTTGCTGCGGTGAACTCAGGCTGGTTAATGAGCAAGCAGGCAGCATGACCCTGTGCCTTACCCTCCGAGTCCAGGTGGCTGGCTACTCCAACTCTCTCCTCATCTCAGAATCAACTACCCACCCTGCTTGACTTCTCTGTGTCCTGGAAAGCTGAGCCCTGCACACTACAAGTCCTGCATTCCCTCGGCACCGGCTTTCAGTCCAGTTTGGCCAATGGGATGTCCCAGCAGAAGACTGGAGGGTGGCAAGAGGGAGCGGTGGGGGTGTTAGTACCTGTGTCCCTCTGAGACCTCTGGTTCTGAGAGTGGTCGTGGTCCTGCCCGTCTGCACCTCTTACTGAGGGGCCCCACCTCCACGGCTCCAGCTCCCCCTGAACCCTGTAGTCGATCTCCAATTCATCCCATCGCCCCTTCCTTTCCAGGTTGGTTGCAACCTCCTGCTGCTGACATTCCCTGAACGCTTTACATCCCTTCTGGTTCTCTGGATGCGACTTGCACCTCCGTAAATAACCCCTTCAGAAAGATCTCTGAGTTGAACCATCTGAACGCAATTCTGTTTTGCTGCTGGGATCCAGGCTCCAAAGAGAAGGAAATGGCCCCTGACTTCCATGCCTTCGGTTCTTCATACTTGGAAACAATCCTTTAAACATGGGTAGGTGCAGAGAAGGACCTATGGCTCCCTTGAGTGAATGCAGAGTTGGAGAAACCCCCGGAGACATGTTAAGGAGTACAAATACCTGGGGTATCTGCGGCTCTCACTCCCACACCCTCCATCATACTTTCTGAGTCATCAAGAATTTTACACATTTTTCCCCGTGGAATGCATGCGTGTGGGCTTTCAAAGGATTCCCAGGAGATGATTGTATGGGGCAATGGGATCTGAGGAGCTTGAGAAAATCCATCCTCACGCCTCAAATACTACCTCTATACAGTGCTGTTTATGGCCTTTTCTTTATTATCCTTTTGAAAATAAGAATCGTTATTGGTTTGGCTTTCTGGCAAAAGATAGTAGAGTGACTCCAGGTGATAAAATGTCCTGTCCCCCAAATGAATAAAACATAGCAGTAACCCTATTACCGACTCTAAGAGAGAAGGAGGGAGATAGCAAAGCTCGGCGAGAGTTTGCAAATCACTCGCGCGTGCATGCACGCGTCCATCCACACGCCCAATCTAAAACCTGCGCCTTGTCTCACGGAAGGTGCTGAGGATGCAGAAATAAATCGGACAGGCTGTCCTCCCTCAAGAAGCCCACAAATTTAGAGAAATTAAGCAGAAAGAGCAACGCGGCCCAGACCACCGTGGAGCTTCGTGCTGCTGTTGTTTCTCCATGTAGACTTTCTCCTTTTCATTTCCCGCGGAGGGTCAAGCTGGGAGCGTCGCCCACGCGCTGTGCTCCGCGGAGAGCAGACTGAAAGATCAGGATGCTTTTGTGTGCTCTCACTTGAGAAGCCATTTCTCGAGCTGCCTCTCTGGGGCCGGGGGCGGGGAGTAGAGAACGCAGAGAAAAGCCAGGAGAAAAACCTTCTAATTAAACTACACCTCCAAGCTAAAGGAAATGTTTTTTCCTTTCATTTCTTTATAAAAGGAGCAAGAACAAATCCTCTCAACTTCCCACTTTAAGGACGCCTCACTCTGCAGTGGCTCCTGAGGCTGCCACGGTCCCTGGGACCATTAGCCCGATCGCCAGCTATCAGCTCAAGTTGGAGAAAGACAAGTGAAGTCTGCTCCTTCTTTTCTTACACGGCACAGCCACGCACACACGTCGAGGTGGAGAGGACTCTCGGCTTGTTGTTTGTACCGGGGCGGGGGGGGGGGGGTTATTTTATTGTATTTTCCTTGTCATTTAAAAGATCTAAAGGAGTTGACCTGGAAAGATGTTTGCACTGTGTTACTGAGTGGGAAAATCGGGGGTTGGTCCCCAAAAGTTATGGACAGTTTTATCACACACGCACATACAGGTATGTTTTTCTACGTGCACATATATAAGCACAGAAAAAATTTTGAATGGTATAAAAAGGTAAACAGTTTTCATTCTGAATAACAAATTATAGGCCATTTTCATTTCCTTCTTTGTGGTCATATATATTTCTTCAAATCCTTTTCCTTTAAAAAAACAATGATCCACACCTCCCATAAACATCCCCTTCCCCCGAAAAGATGCTTTTCCTACAGGACTTATCAGAGCCTTTATTGTTCTAACATTCCCCGGGACTCTGGATTAGCTGTTGATGCATAATAATGTAGCTGACATTTATTGAGTATGCTTTATTATTATAAAATAAAAGCCACAAATCCAAGATTTGACCAGATTTGCATGTGAATATATTTTTTAGAAATAATATCTAGAAGAAAGACTATGGCATTAATTCCCAAGAAATTAATTTAGACGGTTAAAGGTATGGGTAAAACAGTGATGTGCATACTACCTGCACATCTTCCAGAAGCCAAGTTCTTTAGCCAAAGTAAAAAAAATACAAACCGCCAGACCCTAGACAAAGTCTATGATGTCGTTCCTCCAGGGGCGTATCTGTGTGATACTTTTTACATCTAAGATGATTTGCATTATAAGATTCTCTATGAACTTGATGTCAACTCTTAGAATCAAGGAAATATGGCAGATAATCCCTGCATTGCCCTTGTTTTCCACATCTAGTACACATTAGTTGTTTTCAACAATGAAAGTCAATTAATACATCACTTTGAAGGGAAAGAGACGGCGTTTGAACCCTCGTTCCACATTGCACCCTTTCACTGTACCCTGCATGAGCCCACCGGGGCGGAGATCCGGGGACTTCCAGGCCTCGGTCGGGGGCCTGAGCTACACTTAGGAAGGCATCACGAGCTTTGCATCTACAGCTGACCCATTTTACAGATGAGAAAAGGGGAAATCAAGTCGAATCCAACTTAGAGTCCACAGCCCCTGTGGTTGAGCCAGGGCCTGTTTGTTGCCTAAGAAGCTCTTTATGAGCCCAAGAGTAGATGGAGAGAGAAAGAGATGGGAGAGACAAGCTCACAGAAACCTCAGTCTCGAACCTAAGATCCAGAGAGACAGAGGATTACACTGGCCCCAGACATCTGCCCCCGCACTAGGGAACTCCGCAGGCTGAGCACCCTGACGGGGTAGTTCTCACCCCTGGTGGGTCCCCTGGTATAAAAGATGCCTGAGGGCTGGCCAGATCCTGACACCGCTGTAACATCTCTAGAGCATTCTGAGTCCTCGCCGACAGATGACTTCCCCAAGTCCATTAGGATCCTACTTCCTGTTATGGACGTCATTCATTCATTCATTTGCTCATCCCTGTGGTTGCTCCACAATTATTGATACTACCGATTGGGCACCGACTCTGATCGTTTGAAGCACTGAACATACAGCAGCAGACAAAACAGACAGCAGTGACATTACAGTGACGCTACATACTTCAGAAAACTAAGTCGCATGTTCAACAGGGACCAATCATGCAGGGTGATGTGGGAAGGGCTGGGGAAGTGGTCATTTCAAATGGGAGGCCTTTCCAAAGGCCTCCCCAAGGTGGCATTGGCACAGATGGCCGGGAGCACGGCACCACCCCACGCTGCTGTCCTGGGGACACTGTTTCAGGCAGCAGGACGGTCAGTGCAAAGGCCCCAAGGTAGAAGCCACACTTGGTGTGTTTGAGGAGCAGCGAGGAGACCAGTGTGACTGGAGGGGAGTGAGTGAAGGTGACAGCAAGGAGGTGACATTGTGGCAGGCGGAGTGCGAGAAATGGTGTAGAGCCTTTGGGTCACAGTAAGGAATTTGGTTTTTATAATCTTTAGTCTAAGGCTAAAGGATATTCTCCCCAAGCCCTTCTTTGTATAACACGGAAGTGCTGAAAGCAGAACGGGGCCGTAGCAACCTTTCATTTGGGGAAGAGCTCAAAGCCGTACGCAGATAAAGCCTCGGCTTGCACCGGCACACGTACCCACACATACAAACGCACCCGTGGAAGGGTGCACATGTGCGGCGCCCTCTCCTAGAAACTGGGGTGATATAAATAGAGGAACGGAAACAGTGGCAGCCTGGAGCCTTGGCTACGGCAGAGGGAAGCCTCGGACCTAATGCTAATGAATTCTGATGATCTGGCGCGGTCATTAAACTAATAAGCCCGTCTCCCAATTAGCACAGCGGCTGCGGCCAGCGAACATTTAATCAAGCCGCCTTCATTATTTTAGACACGGCACACTTGGCGAAAGCGACTGTGGGAGACGGATCGGGGACCCTCATCTGATGATTTTATCACTTGCCTGCCGGAGCGTGAAGGAATCGGTGTGATGAAGTTGCTCTATTGTTTTTTTCCTGCCAGAAGGGAATGCTGGGGAGGGCAGGCCTTTTTTCTTCCCTAATTACAGGATGCACGTCTTTTCAAAATTATCTTGTGATGTATTCATTATTTCCTCTTTTGCATTTATTTTTAAAGTTTTAATGATTTGACGCCCACGTTCTAAAGAAGCATCCCTGCTTTGGCTCCCCCTATTTTCTCCCTGCCTCCTCACCTTCTAGAAACCGACACCCCCACCCCTTTTCAGCAACAGAATTCTCAAAACCCTCAGCTCAGGCAGGGGGGACAGTGGGGCCCCAGGGGCTTCCTGGTTCTTTTCTCAAAACGTCTAGCCAAATCTCTTTGTCACCTGTCCCCTTGTCCCCCAAAAGTGCCACCATTCTGGCCAGTTTGTATGATCTCTGGCCTGATCAGATTAGAGTGACCATCTGGTCCCAGATTTCACAGGACTTTCTCAGGACATTCAGCGAAACCCCTTAATCTCTGACAACCTGGGACGGCTGGTCACTGTGTCACAGATTCACCATCATTTCCATCTCCTATTGGGCTTTTGCTTCCCAGGTATAATCTGACTTTATATATGATTCTCATGATTTGTAACAGATGAAATACTAAGAGTTCCCAATAAGCAGTGCGTGCATGCTCTCTCTCTCTCTCTGTCACACACTCGATCACACTCAGTAACAGACTAACCCACTGTATGTGAAAGTAGGTGGTCTTTGGCTGGAGATTATGAATGGGTTTAGTCGGTTCCAAATCCTCGGGAAGTGTGCATGAGGGGTGTGTGTGTGTGTGTGAGAGAGAGAGAGAGAGAGAGAGAGAGAGAGGTTGCATATTTATTTTTCTAAGAAGAAGTTCAAACTTGCATTAGGTTCTCAAACGGCTTGTAACCCACAAAGGTTAAGGACCACAGCTCTAGGAGATCCTGAAGTAAGGGAGGCGGCGGACAGGGTCCCAGCTGGGGGGAGCTGAGATGCCACTGTTCACATGTGGAAATTGAGGCTTAGAGAGGGTAAGCAAGCCTTGGTGGTCCCCCAGGGCTTGACCTTGGTGGGCCCTGGACTCGCACCCCAGCCGGCCCAGCTTCCTTCTTGGACCCTACCCTGTATGGCCTCAGGGAAGCCCCTTAACTCCGGTTTTCCCACATTACAAAAAAGGCGCATGACCTCTGCATCTCCTTCCTCTCAGAAGATTTAGGGTGGAATGAACAAACATGCCACGGAAGAAAGAAAGTGGTGAGCGGTCTGATCGTCGCTGCACTTACCTCAGGCATTTCCTTTCCTCTGCTGTGGACGGATGCGAAGGCGCATGTGTGTGCCTGCACGTGTGTGCATGTGTGCGCATGTGAAGGCGCGCGCACGTTACCTTCTGCTGGACAATCTCCCCGGAGTTCTCAGAGGCATGCGATGGAGAGTTGAAGCGGAGACAGTCACCCGCCCCCACACAAAAAGAACTCAAAGCTCACAGCAGTTCTTACCTTCGCAAACACTCTGTCAAGCCCGGGAGGTCTCCTGGTTGGGGGATCAGGGAAGGAGGCCAAGAGGCTGCAGAAAGAGCAAAAGAGAAATCCAGTAAATAAACACTCCATTTGGAGGTGATGAAGTGGTTGACAGGGACCTCGTTGTGGGTGGGTTCATTGATCAATGTTTGCCGAATTCTTATATCAGATGCCACCCCAAGTCTTTAGAAGATGTCATTCTTGTGGCGGAGGTAATGGAAAAGGTTTTTAAAAAGCCAAGCCCCAGTCCAGGCATGTGGCAATGTATTTCCTTACTGACACGACAACACCAGCTGTCAATTACTGAGTATGCACTAGGTTCCAGGCATGGGATGTGCCTGATTTCATGGACTCCTCACATCAAGCTTGATGAGGAAACTGAGACTCAGAGAGGCAAAGAGACTCACCAGCTAGACCCCAGTCTTCCATGCACATGGGCTTGACCTCTACACTACACTCTCCCCTTCCTCAACTGCCAGTCAGGACAGGCGTGGGCGCGGGCGGCACGCAGGTCACCAAAGGGCCCTTGTCAAAATGCAGGTTCTGATTCACTAGGTCTGAGGGGGGCCCGAGATTCTGTATTTCTAATGGCTCCCAGGCGAGGCGATGCAGCTGGTCTGCAGGTCGCCGTCTGAGTGTGAAGGGACTAGGGCCTGCTGCAGTAACAAACATGCCCCAAACCTCAGCACAGTAAACAAGGGCTCCTCTTTTAGTCACACTGCACGCTCGTCACGGGTTAGCTGAGGGCTCTGCTCCAAGTCCTCGTCACCTTAAGAACAGAGCCAGCCGAGGAGATGTCATTTGGAATACTGCTGCTCACAGGGGCAGAGGAAAAATAGCCTGGGGGGAGGCCTCACACCAGGTAATAAACGATCCTATGAGGAAGTGATGCCTCTCACTTCCGTTTGCAGCTCATTGGCTAGAATTAGTCACATGATCCCACTGTTGTTTGGTAAGCGTCTGGAACACAGTCGAAACCTGCCTGCAACACAAGCCATCAGGTGTTTAACCAGACTTTCTTAAGCCATCGACACTGAGTGAGGCACTATCAGGGACACTCCACAATAAAAAGGAAAATATTTGAATGGCGGTTCACGCTTGTGCACAAAAAAGCACATCGAAAGGCTTGCAAGTGTAAAACACATGGAGGTCACAGACAAGCTTTTTTGACTTAGGCAAAATGTGAATGGATTGCACAGGACTTTCCAAAATGGCACTTGCCTAAGCCAGGACTGTCGGGGCGTCATAAATGGAGATCACCTTCCATATTGCTTTTTTCTTATCAATTCACGCTAACAGTTTTCTGTGTCTTGGCTTTTATAGACTGTATCATTTTCTTAGGCTGTATTTATTTAACCAATCACTTTTGTTGCATATTTAGTTTGGTTCCAACTTTTTTTTTGGCTATTATTTTCAGCAGTACAGTGAGTAAGCTGGTAGCTAAATATTTCTGCCCATTCATATTCCTATCTTTAGAAAAAAATTCCTAGAAGTGGAATTAATCAAAGAACATGAATACTTAAAGGATTTTGACGCGTGGTGTCAGATGCCATCCTAAAGCTATAGCAACTCAGAATCCTGTCAACAGGGTACAAGCGTCCATTTCACCAGACCCTCGCAAGAGTGGCAAAGAGGTTTTCTTTGTAAATTTGGGAGTAAAATATGTTACTGCAATTATATAGCTTGGGTTTCTTTGGTAACAAATGTATGTAAATAGGTTTTTTTTTTAATATTCATGAGTGACTTTGTAATTCTCTATCATTTATTAGTTTGTGTCACTGTTCCGTATTATTTTTCTTTGGAGGTTGAGAGCTTTGCTTATTCTATAGCTACTTTGTGTAAAAAAATATATGTAAACCCCCCTCAACCCTTTGTTTGAGACATATATAGCTAAATATTTTTCTACTGTGGTTCTGTCTGGTGGTTGTCTTCTAAAAACAAATCGGCGTTATTGAGGGAGGTCTGCTGTTGGCTTTACGGGGACTCTTTGACCATACGCATCAAAACCTTTGACAACGTAGCTCTTCTTGTCTAAGCAATTCCTCTTTCAGAATTTTTCCTAAGGAGATCCACATGAATGTTGAACGGTATTTAGGTGCCTGGTTATGCTTCGTGGTATTGTGGATACGAGCAAAATGAGATCTTCGTTTTACTTAGTGAGACCTGCCCATTCTTTCTTCCTACGTTTCTCCTTCACGGTTTTTGTGAGCGTTAAGTTTCAGCTGCTGTACTAAAACTCCAAGACACCATTCTAATGTTTTGGGTATTTCTTAATTAAAAATGGAAATATAGATAAATAAGTAAATACATAGACAGGTAGATAGATGATAGAGTTCAGATGAATGGATGAATGGAGAGATGGATGGATAGATAGATGAGTGGACAGATAGATGGACAGTTGGATGGACGGATAGATGGATGGATGGACAGTTGTAGAGACAGACCAATTTCTCCAACCTGCTGGCTAGCTACGCTCAGTGTGCAGCAGAACCACACACAGAATGTCAGTAACTTACGCAAGCCTGGGCTCCTCCCCCAGAGGGGATGATTCAGTGGAGCTGGGTGGGGCCCAGCTGTAGGGGAAAAGCCTAAGCAGTGATACTGGGAACAGAAGCCAAGGATCAGAGAGAAAAAAACAAGGGGGCAGCTGAGTCACCAGGAGGCAGAGAGCTGGAGTGTAGAGTCTGCGTGTCCCTGCCTAGCTGAGAGTAAAGCCCACACTCCACTGCCGGGCTTCTTCCCATCCTGCCCTGCAACAGGGCTCAGAGCTCACCTCGTCCCCGGCTCCCTGTCCTCAGCCCACCAGGTCCCCAGGCCTTGGATTCGCTCCCACAACCTGCCAGGCTAGTTTCCTCCCTAGGGCCCTGTGCTCTCTGTACCTGTCATCAGGATGGAAACTTCAACAGAGACCAGAGTCTAGAGGCCCTTGAAGGCTGTGGTAAGGAGTATGGCCTTCATCGTAAAGGCAATGAGGATCTGTTGACACATTTGAAACAGGGGAGCGAGCAGATCTCTGTGATTTGGTAAAATACTCTCTGGCGTACACGTATGTTCACCAAAAGGTACTGCCTGGTCTGTTCATAGCATGGTACTCATGAGTGCCAAAAACGACCCAAGGGCACACTAACAGCAGAATGGGAAATAACTGTGGCCCAGTCATGCCATAAACCCTGTGCAGCAATCACAAACAGTGGTCTCCTACTACCCACAATAACGTGGAAGAAATGGTAACAACAACATAATAAATAAAACAGATAATGAGCAAAAATAATACTGAGTGAAAGAAGCAGACACAAGAGTGTAGACTTTAAAACTCCATTTGGGTAAAGTATAGAAAGCACCAACATAAATTTATGGTGTTAGATCCAGAGACCGGCTGCCCTGGGGGTGCGGGGTGGGGAACGTGAGGGAGCTGATGACGTTCTGTTTCTGGTGCTAGCCACACAATGTGTTCCGTTTGTGACAATTCATCAAGCTGGACATGTAGAACCTGTGCCCTTTTCTGCTGTGTACTTTACTAAAACAAACAAACAGCATTTCTGCACTGTGATAGAGAAGGTGGGAGCTGGCCCAGGGCAGTGGTTACCAATTTTAAAACGCACGGAGTTACGTGATGCTAAATAAGAGATAAAACCTACAAAGACTTGGATGTGCAGAGACAAGGCAAGGATAACTTTGGGAGAGGGGGACATAGCCCAAGAACAAACAGGAGAGCAGGAGGGTGCCAGGCGTGCTCAGAGGAAAAAGCAGAATCCCTTATCTCTCCCTTACTAGAAGTGGAGTGGACATGGCAGCAAGCCACACGGATAGACCCTGGCAATGAGGCGGGGCTTCAAAAGGGCTAAAAGGAAAAGGAAAGGCAAGATTTGCTGCTGAAACATTTATTTGCCTAAAAAATGGCGCGCGATTAAAAGACACGTGTAACAGGAATGGATCCGGGCCGTGAAAACTGGTCCTCCATAAATTTCCTCGCACGGGGTGTAAAGCGTCCCTGCCCTCCTTCAAGGCCCATCTGCTTTGGAACGCTCGCTGTTTCCTCTTCTCCTCTCCAACCCCACCAATATCTTTATCAAATTCTTGTTGAAACTCTGGAAAGGAAAAATATTTCCAGCAGTGAAAGCTTTAACGTGTCACCTCGTGTTCTTCTCGGATTTCTAAAGCGGGGAGGCCTGGAGAATGTGTTTCCAATATCCTCTCGTCTCTCTCTGTTCACGTCGAGCTCCCTCGTATCCCAAGGAGGTTCTGACCCCTGGCGTCTCCAGGGGGAGCGGGGTTTGGAGCAGGGTCAGGCTTGTCAGAGAGAGAGAGGCCATGCCGCTCTGAGCAGCCACATCCCTGCTGCTTTAATACATTTAACCTGGAAGAGAAACTGCTCCAGCTGAGATTAGATTACGGGGTTGGTGACGGTGGCCTAACAAATGGCAAATGGCGGCATGTGGGGCTGAGCTAATCTCTGTTGACACATATCTAATGCAAGACCCGTGTTGAAGGCAGCGGGTCCCGTCTGCAGCCCGAGTTTGCCTTGATGACCGAAGGGGGAGGTGAGGCCCAAGGGAAGCCACTGGGATGCTTGTCTCTTTCAATCTTAGAGTGCCTGGAGTGTGCACGTCATTATTTAAAGGTCTCCTGGTACCAGCTAAATGTCCCTGCTTCCTGTGGGCGATGGGGTCGATTTCATCGTTTTCCACAGCGAGCGTTCGATGATTGAACGTCTCTAAAATGTTCCCCTGTTCATGTCCATGGAAGTGTGTGAACGACAACATTCATTCGTTCAGCAAACCTGGATCAGTTCTGTCTCCATCCATGGGGACACCAGGAGCCAATTTTAATCCCCTCTGAGAGCCATGCTGATAAATAAGGCTGCGTGTCCGGTTCTACCATGTCTTCACTATGGACACGGGACGGGTCGAACTCCCCAAGCCTCAGCTCCCTCAGATGGGGCTTCCCTGGTCCCCTACTTCAGGGCCCAGCACATAACAGTTACTGAATAAATATTTGTAGGATGAGGATCTATGGAATAAAGATGGCTGACTAGACATAAAAGAATTAAGAAAAATGAACCATTTATCCAAATGCCATGCTATACGCTCTGTTTTGTGGTAAGAAGTTTTACAACCCCAACCCTCCCGCTGCTTCCTGCCCGCTAGCTAAACCAGGCGATTCACAGGGGCAAGGGCTGTGTGTCCACCTGATGTACTTCACACACATGCCCGGATCATTGTTACGAGCATAATAAAGATTTGATAAATATTTATCAAGTAGTGAACTGAATAAATGAGTGAATGAATAAGTGTGAAAGTCCCTTGGATCAACCCTCCTGAAGAATGTGGAAATTGGGCCATTGAACTATTTAACAGTTCTGCTTATCATTTTATTCTTCCCTCTTTCCTTTGCAATGAGATCAAATTCTTCTGCTTTTAAAATATTCATTGATTCACTGCATATCAAGTACCATGTACTCAGGCTCTGTAGCCAGGAAAGATGAGCTTGAATTTTAGCTCCATCACGTACCAGTTGGGTGACCCTGGGCAAGTCATTTAACCTCTGTGGCTTTCCGTTTTTTCATGTGCAAAATGGAGAAAACAACAGCCTCTGCCTGATATGGTTGTTGTGAGGTCCAAATGAGTTCACATATGTCAAGTGCTAAGAACAGTGCCTGGCACACTGGTTGGTGCGACTTACATTCATGAGTGTTCAATAATGTACATCACTTTGTTGAGGCGTCAGTGACACCCACAAAGCTCTATGTATGTAATGTATACAACGTGATGCGTTTGGAGATAAGTGCACTCCTGTTGACACTATCACCATCGTCTACCACAAACCCCTCTGTCAGCTCCAAAGCTTCCTCCCACACTCCTTAGTTATTACTTTTGTGCGTGATAAGAGTAAAACATAAGAGCTATCTGCATGGCAAATTTTTAAGGACATAATACAGTGTTGTTAACTGTAGGCACTGTGCCGTAGATCTCTAGGATTTATTCATCTTGCAAAACCGAAATTTGACTATCATCTCCCCATTCGCCCCTCCCCTGAGTCCCTGGCAACCACCATCCTGCTCTCTGCTTGTATGAGTTTGACAATTTTAGATTCCTCATACAAGCGAAATCACGTAGTATCTGTCCTGCGTCTGGCTGAAATTTCATTAGCACAGTGTCTTTTGGGTCCATCCGTGTTGTCTCAAATGATGGGAGCTCTCTTCTTTACTAAGGTCGAGTCATACGTAATCACCACATTCTCTTTGTCCATCCGTCCATCCATGGACAGAGGTCACTTCCAAGTCTTGACAACTGAGAACGATGCTCCATGACCGTGGGAGTGCGGATCTCTCTCTCTGAGACACTGATGTGAATTTCTGTGGTTATACACCCAGAAACGGGACTCCTGGATCATATGCCAGTTCCCTTTTTAATTTTTTAAGGAACCCCCACGCTGTTTCCCACAGAGGCTACCCTGATTTACATTCCCACCACCAGTGCACGGGATTCCCGTTTCCCCACTCTCTCACTCATACTGTAACACCCTAACAAGGTAAGCCGACCTCTCACTGCGGCTCCGATGTGCATTTCCCTGATGATGAGTGACGCTGAGCACTGTTCCATACACCTGCTGGCCATTCACATTTGCATGTCTTCTTTGCAGAAATTTAGTCCCTCTGCCCATTTTTTAAATTGGGTTTCTCATTTGTTTTTTGCTGTTGAGTGGTAGTCTTTAGAGAGTCTGGATGTTAAGTCTTTGCCAGATAGATGGTTTACAGGAGGACTATTTTTTAAAATAAAGAGTATACTAAACATATATAATTTACATTTTAACAAAATTATTAATATTCTGTGGAGTATAAATCGCCAGACTGACTAAAAAAAAAAAAAGGAGAAGGCTAGAATAGAACAAGTGTCATGCAGAGCAATGTTCAAAAACATCATCTCCACAGAAGATTCGGAGGCTGATCTGGGTACCAGTGCGTAATGAGGAAGGAACAGGCCATGCCAACACCACATGCAATACTTGCTCCAGAAGACAGGCAAAGGGGAACTGCTTCTGACCCCATTCTTGGCAGCCCGCACTGCCCTGGTAATAGGAACGTGTAACCAAACCGGCACCA
>VMDR010001242.1:60240-137904 GCA_007922815.1 Macrotus californicus
AAAAAAAAAATCAACATCCATTCACCAAAAGCCTTTCAGAAAACTTGGAACAGAAGAACAGCTGGGTTGTTCTTTTTTTTTTTTTTTTTTAACATTCCAATGATTATCTATCTCAAAACCACATCCAGAGTAATAGATAATGGTGACTTCCTACAAGTATTTTTACTGGACTCCAAATAAGAGAATGATGGTCCCTATCACCATTAACATTTAACATTTTCCCGGGAAGGTTTCAGCAACGTAAGATTCATAAAACAGAAATAAATAGTCGTGAAAAGGAGAAAAGATGGCATTTGCAGATGATACAGTATTCTACTTTGAAAACACAAAGGAAACCATTGAAAATGTCAAAACCCAATCAAGAGTCCAGTTTTGTTGCCAGGATACCACACAAAACATTCACAAATCAATAGCTTCTTAAACAGCAACAAACAGTGGTTAGAGAAGCACAAAGAATTCTGGCACCAAAATGGCACCAATTTTCATAAAATGCCTAGAAAAGGAAAACTGAAAAACTTAATACCAAATGTACAGTACCCTCAGGCAGAAAACTATCAAATATTCCTAGGGGGCATATAAACAGATTTCATCACATGAGAATATTCAGCATGATGTAAAGACCTGTTACCTCCCAACTGTCAAAGTCTCACAGTTCTAAAACAAAACGGCAGTGATTATTTTTGTGAAATGCAAATTAGGGGAAGGAGTGTGCCCTGGGAGTTTGTTTTCAGGTACACGGGGATGACTAAACACACGAGATTAGCCAATGATTTTCTTCCAGAGGAGAAAGCGCCTGTCTTTTCAGATAACAATGTTATCTGATGACAGTAATGAAGCCGAATGCCTTGGCAGAAGGGTGAACAGAAAGTGCTTGGAGGAACAGAAGTGTGGGCACAGAAACAGACCTTATGTAAGGACTCAGTACATGATAAAGATGGCAGCATACGTCAGGGCAAAGGAGGGTTGTTCAAAAACAGGCACGGGGAGAATTGGGGATGTAGTGGATCCTCATTGATGCTTAAGGCCGCCCTGGAGCTTGGTCATGTGTCCAATGACTTCCATCGAATCTTTCCCGAAATCTCTCCATCTTTTCAGGGGTACAGGAAGGAAGACGAGAGAGAGTAGGAGGAGAGTGGAATCCTATGGGGGTGACATCAGATTTTGTTTTCTTTGCCAGCCCCAAATCCAGGTCATCTGAAGCAGCAGACACTCGGGTTCCTAAAATTCCCTTCAATCACACCAGGACTGTTCTCGAGATCAGCTTGATACAACGAGAAGAAGCTTGGACGATGGATGATATGGTCAGCCAGCCGACTGTGTGCCTCTAGATGCCAGGCCAGCTCCAGAGGCCAGCTGGTTCTCTGTCAGAAGTGCCCCGACAGCCCTGAGTTCAAACCCCACCCCTGTCACTTTGGAGCTGTGTGGCTTTGAGTGAATGACACAGCCTCAGTTTCCTCAGCTATAAGGCGGGAGTGATGCTGTCTGTCTCCTGGGATCACAACCAGGATTAACTCAGATATTGTCCATATCTTTTCTCTCGCCTCTCTCTGCCTCAGTTTTCCCATCTCTAAGATGGAAACCCTACCAGCACCTACCCTATGGGGTGGCTGTGAAGATTAAATGGTCTCATCTATGCAAAGGTCTTAGAAGGGTCCTAGAACATGTGCTCTCTGTATGCTGTCCATATTTTATTATAGTCAAGTCCAGGTATACGTTAAATATTTTATAGATAATAACAATTATTAATAATATACTGTTATTATTTCTAACTGATTTCCCTCTGTCCCTAACAGGCTGATTTAATTCTTGCTGAGTCAATTTCCCCTTTGTCTCACGGACAACCTTCAGATGCCTGGTGGCAGTCAACACATACAAAAATTTCTTGGGGTTGCTCCAAAAACCTAGATTTCAAAATGCCACGTAAAGATGTGTCCGAGTACTTACCAGCTTAGGTCTCCCAGCGTGCTCAGCCAAGAACTAGCCCACGCACTGGAGCGAAGGCGCCCATGGATGACAAGACAGCGTGCGTGACCAGAGACTTCACGCAGCGAGCTCTGTTCTGTTTGGAGAGGAGAAGCGAGACAACATTAACTCGTGAGTCATGTACCCACAACTGTCACTTTCCCCCTCTCTCCCTTGCGATCCTCCTCCCAGCTAAAGACGTGATTGACCTTCAACTTCACTTGCAGTCACTGTTTTCACCACTAGCGCTGAAAGAGAAAAAGGGATGACTTCCTGCCCAAGCTCCTGGTAACTTGTACAGTTGACCCTTGAACTGTGGGGCAAGGGGCACAGGGGCAATGAGCCCCTGTGCAGTTGAAAATCTGTTACTTTTGACTCCTCCCAAAAGGTAACTACTGCTAGCCTCCTGTTGCCCGGAAGCCTTACCAATAAGATTGACAGTCGAGTAACACACCTTTTGTGTGCTATATATTTTATACACTGTATTCTTAAAGTAAGCTAGAGAAGAGAAAATGTTATTCAGAAAATCTTAAGGAAGAAAATGCCCATTTACAGTACTGCAGGCATTTACTGAAAAACACGTGTGTATGAGCAAACCTGCACAGTTCACACCCATGTTGTTTAGGGGCCACCCGTACTTCCTAGCGCTCCAAGGAGTCGGCATCTTGCGGTCACGCGAGGAGGAGGAAAGAGGTAGCAGCTAAGGTGAGATTTCGGATTTGGTTCATCCACGGGACCCTCCCCCTGAGGAACCTCATTGGCGGGAACTCAGCGTCCTCAGCAGTACAGCCAGGGCTTCCAGCTGGCCCGAGAAAGCCATCCCCAGGCAGAACACCTTAGAGCTGGGGAAAACAGCTTAGTCATCAGGTAGGCTCTTTGCCATGCATTGCCTCAGAAACACAACTGGAGAGAGATACACTCAAAGATACTGGAGGGTTTCTCTAAAGAAGTGGGGGGACGATCCCAGTAAGGGACTTTACAGTCCTTTCCCACCCCTTCCCCCCGAAAAAGGCCTCTTGGAGTTGACACTTCCATTCAATCGCTTCATTAGTGCTGCTCTCCTTTGAGGAAAGGCTCCAGAGGATTGGGTTTCAGGCGGTGAAAAATCCACGTTGCCAAAAAAAATGAGCTTGAGGCTTAGGTGCGGTGGGGGTGGGGAGAAAGGATCCAGGGGAGCCCCGGTGAGCTCCCCAGGATGCACAGGCCACTGCGGACTCACGTTCCAGGCCAAGTCGATGTGAAACTCAAGGCTCCGAAAACAACCTGAATGCCTGGTCACCTCTCGGAGAGGACAGTGCTACGGGTCTGCAAAGAGGTGGCATGCACATTCCAGGGGGAACCTGCACCTTCAAGGGACCTTTATGGAGTGCCAGTGATGTGCAGATGTTGCCTCCATTCATCCTCACAATCTCTCCCTCTAATTTCCTCTTTTGACAGATGGAACCCGGAAGTCAGCTTGTCCCATGTGGTTCCTCTGTTTTAACTGACATCGACATTGAGAATGGCCACTTGCAACAAGAGCGTGAGTGAGCTGCAGGTATCCCACTGAAGACCCCATAGGGCGAAGGATTCCACTACCTAAAACTTCCCACCAGGCAAGTCCTCTCTCTAAAGCTGGCTTCTCCCTGCCCTTCCAGCGGCAGGAGGCCTTCAGCTTCAGCCCGCGTGGTTCCCCACTACCTTGTCTTCCTTCTTGCATCTTATTATGAAGCCTCCAGCAGCTCCTCCTCCTTGTACGAGGTAGAACACTTCATCCCTGCCCTGGACTCACCTTACATATGCCTACCTCTACCCACCACAGTGGCCGGCCAACTCTCCAGGACCAGGGTGTCCCCACCTTACCTTGATGGGATTGGTGCGGGTAGAGGGAGAGACCTGTCAATCTCATTAAACTAAACCCAAGAGAAGGGAGGCGCTTTCCCTACAGAATGTTTCCAAACCCAGACATTCTCGTGTCTTGAACTTCCAGATAAACCTGCCTCCCTCAAGAGTTCTGTGAGGTTAAAAGAGCAGTTATGAGCCTGGAAAAGAAAGCTGAAAGGAAGCGGTAATGCTAGAAAGGTCCAGAGCATTGAGTCACCAGGAATAAGATGCCGAAAAGGGGATTCAGAAGTCAACACTGCACATGAAGAACAGAATTCCCTTTATTTATTCCCTTCATTGTATCCAAGAACACTGGGGCTGTGCTCTTTCTTGGGTACTCCCATGAGAGAGCTTAGTACCTCCGGAGACAAACTAGCCCGTTGCTGGACAGCTCTGGAAAAGTTTTTCTTTCCACGGAGTGACCGGCTCCACTCTCATGTAACTTTCACCCACCATTTCTAATTCTGCCTTCTGGATCTACCTGGAACAAGTTAGATATGCCTTAGGTTTTATGTCTCCCTAAGGTCAGGTGGAAGCTAGGCCATGCATGATCTCATGCAGAAATTCCCCAACGTCCACACAAGTTAGAGGTATTCTTCACTCCCCTTTTAGAGATGGGAAAGTAGTCTGTCTGAAGTGAAGAATGTAAGTGAGGACAGAGACCCAGTGAGAGTGTCAGAGGCCGAGTGTGAAGTCGGGACATTGAACTTCAGTTCTCAAGGAGAAAGGCAGATGAAATGGATTCTGGGTCCATTACTGTAACTGGGCTTTGTCTTCTTTATTATCTCTTCCTGATGTCAGAGAAGCTGATCCACTGACTTCTGGGGATGACCCGATGGCTGGGGGCGCGAGAACGGGGGCTTCTGCGTCAAGACCAACGGAAGACAGAAGCCTGTCAGCCTGTGAGCCCTGAATATCATCAACTTACACGGGGGTTCTGAATCTTCTCTTCTGCTCAAGGCAAGGAAAAGTTACTTAAACTTGAGACTGATGAATATTTTAAGAACGTGGGTATTATTGTCCCCTTGACTAGGGGATTTTAATGTTAGAATCATGGACTGAACTTCAAAGTTAAATGGGTCTTTGAAAACCTGGAAAATGCATGTAAAATGTTATGTGAATGCTCAATTATATGTCTTCATACTTTCACATTCTCCCTGGTCACTTGACTACATCATACTTGTGACGGGGGCGCAGCTAATAGGATAAAGTGAACCCAGAGTTTGGAGGAACAGCCCCTGATCTCAGACCTGGGTCGGCCACTTGCTGGTGGAAGAACCAGTTATAAGCCACTTCCTGTCTGTGGGAGCAGGACATGAGCCAGGACCAGTTAAAATGCACTGGATACTGTTTGGAGAGTCAGTGAAGGGCTCTTTCCTGCCACCTGCCACCTGCCTCCTGGCTCCTCCGCCTCCTCCCCACCTCCAACAAGGGTACTAGATTATATATGTGTTGTCGATGTGACCCATGGCCATGCCATTGGATTAGAGAGGGGCACATCGATCCTCTTGCTCTGGGATTTAGGATGGAACTCAGAGAGGCAGGCCAGTCTCTGCTGGTTGGTTAAACTGAGCAGATGGAGACGTGAGAGCTGTGGGTGAGCCACGTTTAGCCAGGTGAGCATGGATCCGCCAACACGGCTGCTGTGCGGAGTGGAGGGGAAGAATAAAGAGGATTGTGAGGAGAGGATGGGACAGAGCTTGTGGGAGGCAGTGCGAGGGGGTGAGGGAGGGGGAGAGAGAGGATGGGAGAGAGAGAGGGGGAGAGAAAATATGGATGCGTGTGTGTTTACATACTAGAAATCTCTGGAAAGATAACATACCCAAATAACAAAAGTTACTCTGGCTGGTGAGATTATGCTTTCTATTCTCTGTATTGTCTTCTCCATTTTTTTTTTTAACGGTGGGCGCATATTAATTTTACAATCAGCCAAAACGATGAGTCAGTTTCCATTTGGGGAAAATTTTCTTGAAGAGGAATGTGTCTCGGGAGAGCAGAGTTCTCCCCGTGCGAGGCCCGAGGCAGAGATGGCAGCGGTACCCTGGCCTCTGTAGTAAACATCTCCAGACCACACGAAATCCAATCTTCTCATTTGGGGTTATTTGCTTTCCGGACGGCAGGGCTGTGATGGATCCCAGATTCAGCTCTCGTGGCATCTCAATCAGCTGTGTTTAGAGGCCGCTGTGACACAAGATTATGACGTTTTGATGGGATTAGGACATAACTTTGCTTTAATCTATAAAGCCCTGTATGCTTTGGGATCTGATTACCCTGGCAATTCACTTCCTCGGCCCTAGCAATTAAGATTAGCCAGAATGCTCCTGTTAATGGTCCCCATATTGAAAGTTCAGGAAATCAGAAATGGGTGGTTTTATTTTGTGTTGTTTTTTTTTTCTTCTTCTAGTGTTGTTCCTCCTTTTCTTTTTCTGCTAAAGGCCCTGGCTCTCCCTAAGGCTCTCGTCTTCTGATCCTAGACAGCTGCCTTTCCCTCCTTTCTCTGCTTCCCGGAGAAGCCGTCTTTGGGATGATTCCTTCTTCTTCGTATTTAATCCAAGATGGTTTGCTTCTGTTTCATTTCATCAGTTATGCCGTGCTTGGTACCATCATTCCCAGCAGCAATGAGTAGATTTTTAAATCTCTCCAAGAAATGATGGCATTTAGACTTCCAAAGACACTAATGAAACTCCTTCTGCCTAGAGGAAGTCTGGTCGGTCCAACATAACCACATTGGCTCCGGGTCCCATTTTCCAGAAAGATCTGTTCCCAGAATTCCTTCAGCTGCAGGAATTTATGGCCTGTGGTCACAACATCGTTAAATTCACTCATGCTTTTAGTTCTACTAAAATACAGTTGTATGAATGCAGCACAAAAAACCGGCAAAGGTTATTGGAAGGGACAGGTTTAATCTGCCCTCATTTACATTGTGTGAGAAGCAGTAGAAAACCGTAAGAGATCATTATACGGAATATTCTGGTTTGTGCTTCCCACCCAGATCCCCACCCTGCCTTCTGCCCTGAAAGGTTCACCTGTATAGTCAGCATTGATGGACCCCCATGCCTTTGGGATCCCAGTTGGGATTGACCATTGGGAAGCATTCTCAAGAGACATGAAGGGTGAGGAAAAGGGGTCGTGGTATTTATCCCCTTGGTCCTCTCATGCTGGGCCTGGGCTGGGCAATAACTAACTTCCTCTACCAAGGTCACGGCTGAAGTCTAGAAGTCCTTTCCTGCAGCTCTCTCTCTCTTCACATTCCAGCAATTTCTCCATCTCCACACTTACATTTTTGGGCCTAGAGTAGGTAACACTTCAGGCCATTGCCAGTCTCAGGGTGTCTGACTAGCCTATTGGTGGCCTATCCTTTTACAAACGGTCCCTTAATTACATTTGCTTTCATTCCTCCTTGAGCGGACACTCTCTCGGCAGCAGGGACCGTGGCCAATGTCAGCATCGTGGTCAACAGCTGGGTTTCTGGAGTCAGGAAACCTTCAAGCCCAGAGGCTCCATCCCTTCCTAGGAACATGAGCTTAGCAAGTGATTTTACCTCCCTGAAACTCAGTTGCCTCACCCACAAAATGAGCGCACAAATAACACCCAGCTTACAGGGCTGTCACAGTGATTGCATCCGTTTAAAGTGCGACAGTGTGTGTGGCACGTAGTAATCACTCAATAAACACTGGTTTCCTTCCCATGCCCGACACTGACTTCTTATTAGGCCTGGCATCCATCATTCTTAAGTTTCCTTTCTCTCTTCTCCAAGCCCATTCTTTGGACAAGTTATGACACACTGGCATCGTTGAGTAGCTTAGGATGAAAAATAAGGGAAAAAGAAGGGAGACTCAGGAGTCAGATGGATCACCTGGGCTATCAACCGCCCCGCTGCCTTTGCATCTCTCGCCAGGATAAACCCAGGACCTGGTGAAGTCAGAGTAACTCCTATTTGCTATACTGCCCGCCCAGAACTGGGCCAGCACAGCCACACCACGTTGCCTTACTCAGCACTTACTACAGCGGGTAGTGGTGTCTGTGTTTTTGTTCCACCCTATTTCCCTCACTGCACTTTAGGATAAAGTGTGGTGGGAAATCTGTCCTCTCCTGAGTGCTCAGCATAGGCCCTGGCGTGCAGGAAAAGGTTCAGTGGGCATATGAAGGGAGTGAATGAATGAATGAGGGTAGGAGACACTGTGGATCTAGGGAGGGATGATGGAGGAAGAAAATAATTGAGAATATTCCAGGCAAAAGACATACAAACAGGGGTGGGGGAAGAACGTAAACTCTTTTGATCAGAAGAGAGATTTTTGGAGTAGAGGGTAGCGGGGCTGGATATTGCATTAGTTAAGGTGACGGTAGTTGTTACAACGGGCAGCTCAGCTCCAAAAGATGATTCTGGAATTAGGTTTCTTCCACCCTGTGGCTCTCCCATATTCGAAAGTCACCCAGAAGTGAAAGGATTCCATGGGGGTGCATAGCAGGTTGCCTACGAGCAGCGTTTGCGGGCCACGTGGTAGGCATCACTGCCACCTATATCCTGCTGGCCAGAACTAAGTCGCATGACCCCATCTTTCAGCAGGGAAGCTGGGAAACGCAGTCTCGGCGGGTGACCATGAGGGAGAGAAATGAATCTGGAGCTGAGTCAGCCAGACTCTGGCACAGATCGGTAAGTTGGGAAGAGACGCTGGACAGCCTGAAGTGCCGGACTTAACTCTTGTCATGTGGCTGGATCTCGTCACATGAGCCCGCTGCCGCCACTGGACAGGGACGTTCCCGAAGACAGAGGAAACATCACCACATGTTGACAGACTGCCAGGAAAGGCCGAGAGGAGGTTCTGGGGAGACCCTCGGCCTACAGAGGCTGTCGTCTCTTGTGCAGAAACCTCAGCACCAGCTTTCGTAATTCTTGGTCCTTGGAGAGAGAGAGAGAGACACACACACACACACACACACACACACACACACCCAAACTTCTTCCCCTGCAGTGCACCATTCAAGAAAGGAAAGGCACGAAGGAGGAGGCAGACGATCTCGTTTTTAAAAGGCACCCAAATTCGTTGTGTCAGAGTGGCTCTCACTGCTTCCTCTCTTGGTTAGAGGTTATCCTGGTTTCCCAGGCCTGAGGGTTTCCCAGGACTTGGGACTTGCAGCAGTCCAATTGGGAAAGTCGAAGACAAACTGGGACACCCTGGACACTGTAGCTCTGGCCCCCCAGAAACACAGGTTCCAATCCTACCTCCGCTGCTTAGGAAATGTGTGACTCGGGAAAAGTCCCTTAATCTCCGTGAGCTTCAGGTTTGTTATCTTTAATACGAGGACAATGATGCGGCTGACCCCTCGGGCTGATGGGAGGGTTGAAAGAGTTAATTCATGAAAAGCAAGTAGCAACCTGTCAGGTGCATGGGGTGCACTCAGTCATGTTGAATGGGGGTCTCTTCCTTGATTTCAATGACAGTTGTTTCAAACAGAGCCCCGGAGAGGGGTGGGGCTCTTTCTGGGGGGAAATGGAGGCAGGGGAGCTAGTGCCAAGGACAGAAGCCTCACTCTCCACCTGGGTCCTGTGGGAAGGCCGGCCAGGTGGTACTCAGATGCACGGGGCAGGCCAGGCTGCAGACGGCTCTCAGCAGCTGTTCGGCTGGGAGACCGGGGCACACGGGGCTCAGATGACGGGCGAGGAAGGTCCCCCACCCAGGAGCTTCTGATCCCCCAACTCTCGCCACCAAGAAAAGAAAGGCGGGGGGGTGGGGGGTGAGCGTGACATGGGAAGGTGGCCCCGAGGAGCGTTTTATTCCAGGACTTTCAAAGTTCACCCTTTCCTCTTACAGGAACCAAACTTTAATAAGCAGAGCCAGGGAGTGAAGGAGAAATAAACCAGACTAGCAAACCGCCCCCTTTAAACCGGTCGCGTTGTGCTCGGAAGGCGGCTTTGAAACTGTGCACGAGTAACCATAGCAGAGAGGGTTTGGGCCCCTCTGCCCCCGCCTGAGGCCGAGCTGGAAAAAAGAGAAGAAATGAGAGGGAGAAAAACCGGGACAAGCTAAAAAGAAGGCACTAGGCAAGAGCGGGGAACAGACGAGAGAGGAAAGAAAATCATTTCCCTGCACAGACACAAGAAATAGAAACGAGCTGGCCATGGGCCCCCATCTCAGGGATATTGATGGTCCTCTTGAGGTTGCTGGGGAGGGTGGTGGTGCTGTTTTGTTTTTGTTTGTTCATTTGTTTGTTTTTTTGAGCAGTGCTCTGTGCCTTCCTTACTGTGCATCATCCTACTTAATCCTCATAACCAGCCTCCAGTCTTAGAAGGTAGGGCACTACTGCTCAGAGAGGTTAAGCAACTAACCAAGGATACAACGCAGGTAAGTAGCCAGATTTGGACCAAGTCTGGAATTCTTAATAATGCTGGAAATGTGACAACCTTTTAGCTACCCAGCATGCTATGAAGGCAGACGGGAGGGGGATACCAAGCACAGCACGGAGATGCCAAGGAGGGATAAGAACGAAATGGACACCGAAAGCAACGTTTCTCGGCCTCAGCACCACTGACACTGTCTCAGCAGAGCTCCTGGGGGTGGAGGGCTGTCCTGGGCGCTGTGGGAAGTTAAGTAGCACCTTTGGCCTCTCCTCACTGGATACCGGTAGTGTCCCCCTTCCCCAGTCATGACAACCAACCAAAAATGTCTCCAGACACTGCCAGATATCTGCTGGGAGCCAAGTCACCCTCTGCTGAGCACCAGTAGTGTAGAGGAAGGTACAGAAAATAGTAACCACGATAAACCGGGAGTCAACCAAACGCACTGTGGAAGACGTTTCCACATTTACTATCTAACCTCATTTAATACCTCATGTAACCCCCAGAAGAACCCGATGCGGTGGGTGGTACTAAGGCTCAGAAAGCTTAGGTAACACGCCCAAGTCCGTACACCTAGTAAAAGACAGAGCTGGGATTTGAACTCAAGCTCGTCTGCTCCTTTCCCCTAACACTGCTCAGGGAGGGAAACAAAGGATGAGACATTAGATGAATCAAAGAGATAGCACCACAACTCCAGGTAGTAGTAAAGGTCCACCAAGTGGCTTGAAAGTGTCACGCCATCGCCAGGACAAAAATCTCTTTAAACTGCAGTCCCCTGAGATCTACCTCCTCCGTCTAAACCGTCGCTTCCTGTGAGAGTGCCCAGCACGTGAGTCCGCCTCGTCCCCCCTCTCTCTCACATCTCATAAGGAGAGACAATATATTCCAAATGCTTGGTGATTTATGGGGCAAAGTCACTTCCCCTGACCAAGCATCTCTCTTCACAGGGACGCATATGTTGGGGAGCATCCATCCCAGAAATGACCCACATTCATTTTCTGCCAGGAGCCAATGGCCTGGGGAATTCAAGAAATGCCCCTAAATTACAGACGAATGGGGGGGGGGGACCTTCCTCTAGAAACCTTTTCCCAAGCCTGAGCCTCGCTATAAATCACCTTCCCAACATCACACACCACCATAAACCACAGATGTGTGGGGGACAGCAAGGTGAGCATCTGCCAGCAAGAGAAAACGCAAGGTTGACCAAGAACTTGGAAGGGGTGGTTGTTTGAGGAACTCATCCTGACCACCCCCACCCCCACTGCCCACAGCCTTGAGCTTGACATTTCATGGCCTATACCTTGAGAGCAGGAAGCAAATTTCTCCCAAGGATTTTGTTTTCTTTAATCACCTTCCCCCCCCCTCCCATCCCCTGTAAAACAGCATAGCATTTGTTCTTAATCTTTTAGGGGGTGAAGGTTCCCTTTGAAAATCTGATGAAAGCTACAGGCTCCTCCCTTCATTAAATAAATGATTGTTTACTTGTGCTAAAGGCTTAGAAAATGGTCAAGACTGGTTTATGGTGGTTTTTCTAGAGAGATAAAGGGCTCTTTCCTCCTGTCATATTAAAAAAAAACACTTTTGTAAATGTATTGATTGTTTTGAACTTTTACTGACACACACATAAGAGAAGAATGCACAAATCATAAATGTTCGGCGTAATGTATTTTCACAAACTGAACAAACCGGTGTAACCTGTGCCCAGAGCGAGAGCGAGAGAGAGAGATCGAGCACTAGTGGCTGCCTCTGGAAGCTTCTGTACGTGTGTGTGTGTGTGTGTGTGTGTGTGTGTGTCCCCCCGCCCCCCGTCTCTGCCTCTCCCCAAGGTTGGCCATGAGCTTGACTTAAAGGAGCCTGGATTTGTTTGCCTGCTTGCCCTTCGTACCAACAGAATCACTGAGTGGAGCTCTTGGCTTTGGCTTATTTCCCTCAACATTTCACCTGTGAGCTTCGGCAATGGCACCATGTGGCATCCACGCTGGTTTCTTCTCATTAGCATGTAGTTCTCCATTCCCGAAACAGGCCGGGATGCATCCCCATCCTCCTACTGAGAGGCGCTGGGGCTGTCTGCATCTTTACAGAATTTTCCCAAAATCCTGTTCTTTAGAGCTGTCATCCTAACCTCCCCCAGCTTTGTGTGCTTCACTAACTTACGATGGGAATGCGCAATCACTTCTGACTATGAAAAATAATCCAGTGATCTGGGGAGAGGTCCAGCAGCGAGAGCACTTCGAGCTTTTCCTTCCCTCCCTCTCCCGTCCTAACTCGTGCACGGCATTGTCGCCGACTTGCTGGTCACTGTTGGGGATGTTCCGTTTCCCTCTGCGTCTTCTACATGGATTTATGCAATGCGCACTGGTGCGCTTTTAAATTATGTTTTTCACGTGGCTGTAACTGCTGTGCAACTTGTTTTTCTTTCTTTTTTTTCTTTTTTGCTTTATCAATATGTCCTGGAGACCCTTCCATACATCATTGCTTTAAACTGCTCAGTACCCTTGCGCTGTGTGGACACGACATGAGTGAGTGAACCAGCCCCCCCACTGAGGTCGTTCAGGCCGTCTCCAGTTTTCTGCTCTTGCAAAGAGGGCGGCAATGACCATGCTTTTAGGTACGTCTTTATGAGCATTTGCGAGTTATTCCTCCAGAGAGAAGAAGAGGAGTGGAATTGCCGGGTGTACACACTTGCCTGTAAGTGGTTTCTATGAGGTCAGATGGACTGGCCAAGCCACCGTAAATTCTGGGTAGAGCTGACAGTGTGCGTGGAGGCATTTGGTGGAACGATCAGAATGTACTCGGTTTTCAAAGACTAGGTAGAGGCTTGGATTTGAAGAGAAGGGAGGAGGAATTCCGTTCAGACCGCGCTTAGTGAGAGTTTCCCAGAGATTCCATGAAGGGAAGAGTCTACGGCCGCCCACGCTAGGGCTGGTTGGAAATGGGGTAACTAGCGGCCCTTCGGGGATGACCCTCATCATTACGGCGGTGCCGCAGCCAGCACCTGGTGAGGACTTACTACGCACCGAGCACGTGGATAGCCTCGTTTAACTCTCACCACACTCCCGTGGGCACGGCACTGTCTTTAGAGTCTCATTCTCCCCCTGAACAACCTGAGGCTCAGAGAAAGCCCCTCGCCCAAAGCCACACTTAACCCAAATGACTGGGAGATGCTACCACGGAGCAAGCTTGATGTGGCTTTTGCCGACAGAAAGCTCACTGGCTACAGGTAGAAACAAAATAAACCACTGGGCACGTTCAGCTGATCGCTGGAGTCAGGGCGGGGGGACCCACAGAGAGAAAGCCAACTTAGAGAACGGGACCGAAAATCGGCCGCCTGAAGGCAGACCTTCTCGATCTCTCTGGTCCCTCCGTACGGTGGCATCAAAGGCGGGCCCCGTAGCCAGGAAAAGATGACTCATGAAACTAGCTAATGATGACAGACCATCAATCCTCATGACAGGTCTTTAGGGAAACTGAGGCCCAGAGAGGAGAAGGGACTTGCACTGAGGCCTGTGTTAATACAGAGTGGGATTTGACCTAGGCTCGCAGTGTGGAGCCTGGCGCCTCCGAGTGCAGAGCTCGGCCTTCTGCCCTTCAGACTGCCACAGACCCACGCTCCCCAGGCAAGAATATTCCAGGGTCGGGTCGGGCCGGATGCGTGCTGGCGGCCAGGAGGGCTGAGAGCTCTTTTGGTTCAAGCCCCAGCTTCCAGGCCCTTCACTTAACAATTAAAAATATCAAGTCACAGCCTATTGTCCCCAGGTCAGATTGATGGATTACAACTTTCTCTTTTTGGATGGATGTCTCCTGACTTTCTGATGCGGGAACAATTGATTATTCCCCTTTTTAATTTTTTTTTTTATTTTCCAGTCTGCTCACCAGGCACTTGCTGACGCTGTGCATACATTACGGGCCTCGTCCTGCAGAGGCCTGACGAACCCCCTGGGGGCAGAAGATTAAACTTCCAAATTGCCCAGATCAAGGCGGGCTCAGATTGGGTGCTCAGAGACCAAGGTGGGGGTGGGGGCACCCTTTCATTCTGCCCTTTGGAGACCTCCGAGACTAAACAGTTTAGGCCACATCTTTATCCTTTCACCTCTAAGTGGATTCAGGCGCAATCAGTTGACTCGGGAGCGCGTGGAGGTCAGCACACACACGCCAGGACGGGGGTTTACGAGCAGAGTCACGGGAGGGGGGCGGCGGGACGAAAATCAAGAAAGATGTAAAAGCGAGGGCGGTCGGTCTGTAACCTCTAACATCTGGTGCCAAATGAGAGCCCGCGAGGGAGAGCAGCAGGGCCGAGCTGGGGGCGGGCAGAGGCGAGGCAGTTGCAGGGGAGGCGGCTTTCAAAGATCGTAACTGTGACAAACAAGGGCGCCTGGCCCTCTCAGATGTCACGAGAGGAAGTGGAGGGGGGTGGGAAGAGGAAGAGAGAGGGAGGAAGAGGTCAGGCCTTCCATCCCCTGAGCGAAGGGACACTCAAATGCTTGCAGATGGAATGCAAAGGACAGTGGAGAGCAAATTGTATCTGGCTGGCTGAGAACACAGCACAATGCGGGCCGGTCCTGCTAAGGCTGGGGCAGCCTTTGGCAGAGAAACGCCAAAGCTCCCTTGACCAGGAGCATCCCCACACCAGCAGGGTGGTGGGGAGGGGTCCTGAAAGCAGAGGATCTCTCCCGATCCAAGTTCCTGGCCTGAGCCCCACTGACCCCGCCTGGCCAAGACTTTGGGAGTGCTTCATCATCCGAACGGCCATACTCGGCACCGTGCGAGCACGGAAGGTGTCCCCTGCTGCTCCGGTCTGTGTGAGAGGTGGACGCTGGCCCAGATGGCCAACTTCGAAGCTCCTGTTATGTGGGAGATGTGCATGCGGGCGGGCGGGACTCTCCCTGTTTCAGTTCCAACAACCACGTCCGTCCTTTCTCACTCTGTCCTCCGAGGACAAGGGACAGAAGTTGTGCCCACCCTCGACTTGGTGGCCACATGTGTTTTCTTCTTCCAGCTTTCTCAGGAGGCTTTCAAAGAAACCTCTGAGATGCTCAAGAGCCCAAAGACTGGACTTACAATGACACCAGCTCACAGCGGATTAAACACCAAAGATATTTAATTTGGGCATATTTTGGACTCTCTAGGCAGGTAGTTTTTTTTCAGGTTTGGGGCAACCACCCCCCTGGACATCAAGGTAAGGTGATGTCCATCTCTCCACTCTACCAGGCTCAGCAAATGGACTTGTCTTTACACTTGTCAACTCATGTACACAAGACGGCGGCCACAGCTCCAGGCATCACGACCTCGGCCAAAGGCGGAAAGTGTAGAAGAGAGGGGAGGCCTTTCTCTGGAATCACTTTCTCTTTCGATCAATGAAGCAGCAATGATTCCAGAGTGGTCATAGTCTCCATCCAAGCCTCATTGATCAGGATTGGGTCAAATGCCCTCTTTTAGGCCATAGGCCATGAGCAATCCATTTGGAGGGAATAAGGGAGATGAGTGCGGGGTGGGTAACCCTAGTGTCTGTCTAGCTGCCACCAATTATTTTCCTCTGGTGTCCTAACCCACTCCCACACCCAGGGCAGACACCGTGGTCTGTACCACATAATAACCGAGCCACTCCTGTTCCTCCCTCTCCCTCAGTCACTCCTTCCTGAGTCCTGTCCTGTACACCCCTCTGCGAGCCTCAGAAATCCCACCTTCAATGCCAGGCACACAGTAGGTACTCAATAAATGCCAAGATTCACTTTGCTGCCCCTACAATACCGTACTTCTGGGACCAACTTAGTTAACTAGGAAACTCGCGTTGGGAAGTCAACTTTCTGGACTCTAGCCATTACTTAAGAACAGAGGAGTGGTTAAATGACCAGGTATTGGCGCCTGGATTCAAATTCCCACCCCTCTGCACCTTAGCCCTTGTGGCCTTGGGCCAGCTGCTGAAGCGCTCGGAGCCTCAGTGTTCTCATCTGTGAAATGAAAGTGATAATACTTCAAACATCATACGATAACACACCTAACTGCTTAGCACAGCGCACGGTACACGAGCAGTAATGGGCACACACCTGCTGTAATCGTTCCCCACATGCTCAAGTCATTTTCCATGTCTCTGTGACCCCATTAGCTGGACCTGGCATATGCCCCAGCAGGTCCAAATCATCACTTCAATGTTGTCCTCGACCTGGTTTTTTAAAAAATTTAAATAAAAATCCCATGCATTTGAGGTGCACCACATGGTGTTAGGATATACAGAGGAAAATGATTACCGCAGCCGAGGTAAGGACCATGTCTGTCTTCTCATATATTTACTTTTTTGTGTGTGGCAAGAGCACCTGAGATCTCCTCTCAGCACATTTCCAGCACACAGCACAGCAGTGCTAACCCTAGTCATCCTCCTGTACGTGAGTGAGACCTGCAGACTCCCTCATCCTGTGTGACTCCAAGTTGGTACCCCTGACCAACAGCTCTCCATCCCCCGCCCGCCCCCTAGTAACCACTGTTCTACTCTGTGCTTCTACATATTTGATTTTTTTTTTTTAAGATTCCATATATTAGTGAGATCATACAGTATTTGTCTTTCTGGGTCTGGCTTATTTCACTTAGCATAGCTTCCTCCAAGTTCATGCATGTTGTCACGAGGGATAGGATCTCCTTTTTTAAGGACGAATGCCACCTTTTCTTTATCCACACACCCCTCCGCAGACTCCCAGAGATCCTGGCTATTGTGAACAACGCTGCATTGAACAAGGGATGCACTATCAGCAACCTGCCCTCAGGACTCAGAGCAGGCCCTCACTCTAGGAAAAAGCTACAGTCACTGGCACCCTGCTGCAAAGTACGGAGAGGTCACACTTCAGTCCTCTCCCATCCTGGGGGCGCACGGGGGCTCCGTGATGGAGGCCCAGTTCTATTGCTTTAGATGGAAATCGGGCAAGAGAGCTCTCGACAGCTTCCCTGATATTTATTTCTGGCCGGATCAAAGGTCCTGTCAGCAACCTGTCCTGACATCTTGATTCCTGTTTTTCTTAGCTAAAGTTTTTTTCCGGATGGTGTTCACTCCAAATAAGCTACTAAGAGCCCCCCTGGGAGTAAGGGGGAGAGAGAGAGAGAGAGAGAGAGAGAGAGAGAGAGGCAGGCGGGCAGAGGCTGATGGGCAGAATTTAGTTATGTCTCACTATAAATAAGTGCATGGAATTGTACTGATCCCAACGGCCTGAGATCAGCCACTGTTCTCCATGGTGGGAAAAAGTCGGGCTGGCGGTTATTTCTGGATTCCCAGTGGGATTCCAACAGCTCTCCGGCACCCACTAAGAACTGGGTTAATAACATGTGAACAGCGAACGTGTAATCAGAGGGAGTATCACCTTGTGGCCAAGCACACGAGATCTGAAGTCAGGCATTATTTGAATGTTTGTTCTACTACTTACTGTGCAACCCTGGGAAAGTAGCCTCACCTCTCTGTTCCCACATTTGTAAAATGGAGAGTTCCTACCTCTCCAAGTGGTTAGGAAAACGACAACAGTTGATGAATGCAAAGTGCTTAGAAGAGAGCCTGCCTATGTTAGCAAATATTAGTGTATAATACTTTTTGAACAGGCTTGGGGCATATGTTATTGCATTCAATTCTTACAACAGCCTTTGACATGGATGTTACTATTTATAGATGTGATTCACTTAGAACTCATTCTGCAAGAGAGGGAGTAGAGAGGATAGGGACTTGAACAACTTGGTTAGAGCTAGTAAGTGCTGGACCCAGGGTTCCTAGCCCAGTCAGCCCAATTATTGACGGCAAGGCCCATGCCCTTGGCATTGTCTCACCTGGCTAAGCAGGACTGGCCGTGCCAGTCAGATGGGCCAACAAGACGCCATCTGTGCACTGAGACCCGCAGCATGGGGCTCACCCCAACTGCTTCACTCTTCAGGGAGTTACCCAAACTGTGCAAATGGGGCGCTTTAAGCACATCATGGCAAAGGGAGGTGAGCCACTCCCTCGCCCTTCACCTCTGTTTGCAGGTAAGCTCTGGGCCTGTGTCAACGTGAAGTAGGTCGGGCCACCAGCCAAGCTTGCAGGTAGCACGAGAAATCAGTGACTGCAGAGTCAGTGAGAGTTTTGGACAACTCGCCGGCTCTGGAAGACAGTGCCCATAAACTGGTTACACCGCCCTGGCTGGGACAAAAACAAGCACCCACTGCCGACAGACACCCACTGCTCAGGGAAGGCCTCGAGCTGACACCTAGGAAGACGCCCAAGCTCCTGTGGGCTTCGGAGCTCTGGTTGGTTTAAATGTTCCTTGATGAAAACAGAGCCCGAAAAACATATTCACCCTTGGTACTTCAAAACCCTCCCATTGTTCTCCTGCTCCGGTCAAAGCAGACACTTGGAAGATTTCTTTGAGAGTTTAAAATCTTGCAGAGCCTCAGGGGCCTCTCTGGGAACATCAAAGACATGTGTCAACACCAGACAGGGCAACAGTAGAGCAACTGGGGCTACCTCCCTTACACCCAGAAAAGGGCTTTGTTCCCTCTTTCCCTAATTTCTGACATGTGCATGTTAGCTCTGATTCACTTTCTCCTCCTGAAGGCTCCCCGTGCTTCCATGGAAACAGAAGCAGTGGACATTTTCTGAGCCATTTCTATAAGCCAAGAACTGTGCTAAGCCCTTGCCATGTATCACCCCCCTTTATATTCACAACACACATGTGAGCGGGTACTCCTGGGTCACTGTGCCCACTTTACAGACCAGGAAACCACCACGGCCCTGGGACATTACGGCACTTGCCCAGGGTCAACCCACAGCAGAGGTGGAGGCCCTGGGTTTAAAACCAACAGCCATCTCCAAAGCCCGTGTTGCTGGTCCCCACGCTGTCCCGTCTCTCATCACTTGCTTCAGGTCTGTGTTTAAAAGCACCTAACACCGTATATTATGATTCGTCTTATTACGTGTCTGTTTCACTTGCTAACAGTAAAGTTAATCCTTACCACCATATAATAATGAGCACTTCTCTGTGTCAGGCACTAGGCTGGTGGATTTACGCACATTTTCCCTAATCCTGCTGGCAGCCGTGAAGAGCGAGGTCTCGGGCGCTCCATTATACAGATGAACACGTTAGGAGATGTTAAGGGCCTGGCCCCATGCCAAGGAGCCAGGGAGGGCTGGAGCCAGTTTTGGGAATCAGGTCTGATGGATCCAAAACCTACGAGCTTTGTTCTGTGCCTAAGTGACTCCTACTAGGTGCCAGCTTCTCAAGGGCTGGGCCAGCAATTTACATTCAGAGTGCCCCTCAGTGTCTTGCTGTGAACTGGGGGGGGGGGGGGGGGGGGCAAATCAAGGGGTTAAGTCAGTCAGCTGGGTACGCTACTCAGGGTGGACTTGAGATGTGCGACCTGGTACAAAAACAGTGGAAACCAGATACGGGTTGTTTTTTTTAATGGACCAATGAGGAAAACTGGAAATAGGAGGGAGTCGTATGCCAATCGCTTGTTTCCAAGGCGACTAAGTCCCAACAGATGTCTGCTGAGTAAAGGTACTTGTATACTCAACTGCGTTCCTGAGGACACCACTCAGATATTGAACAGGCACCTCAAACTTATGTCCACAGCTCAACTCCTGGTCAGCCCGCCCTCAGAACCTCTCTCCCCACCCTCCCCGGCTCTGTCTCCGTAAGTGCAAACTCCGCCTTCCCAGCTTCTCAAACCCTCACGTCACCCTTGACCCATGTCTTCCTTCGCACCCCACGCCGATCCAGCAGAAAACCCTGCCTGCTCTCCTCTCAGAAGGTCTCCTAAAACCTGACAACGTGTCACCTCTCCAAGTGCTACTTCCTTGATCCAAGCCACCATCCCCTCACCTACGATGTGACAACAGGCCCCTTGCTGACCTCTCTTCGACACCTCTCTTCTCTCCCCTCTGGTTTATTCTCCACTCAGCAGCCAGAGGGGCCCTCCGAAAACCAAATCCAGGTCAGGTCACTCACCTGCTCAAGACTGTCTGGCACGTTCCAACCTCAGGGACTTTGCCCGGTGGGTCCCTCTGCTTGGAATTCCCTGCAGAAATCTCTGGAAATCTGCAGAGCCTGTTCCCCCATTCCCTTCTTTTGTTACCTTCCTGGTGAGCCTTCTATGACCACAGCTTTAAAAAAACAGAACCCTCCATTTCCCTGGCACCCAGAACTCTCCCTTAACCCGCTTTATTTTTCTCCACAGCCATATTCTATTTGCCTCTGTAGAAACGTGTCCTCGCACACTAGCATATAAGCTTCCAAGGGCAGGAAATGCCTGTCCAAGGGAACCCTAAGCTCCCAAATCAACGCCTGGCAAGGGGTAAATATTGGTTGGATGAATGAATGAATGAATGAATGAATGAATCTGGTTTCCTTTCCTTTCTGAGATGTGTAAGGAGTGGCCCAGAGACAACACCCTTTCCTCAGACAGAGTTGTCCTGCAGAACCTGCTGTGGTGGCGGACACACCCACATCTGCACTGTCCAACACGGTCACCACCAGACCCGGGTGGCACCTGGGCACTTGAAATGTGACGCGGGCAACTGATAAACTTTTGCTTTTTTAAATTCACAGACTGTTTTTTTTCTGGGGCAATTACAGGTTTAGAGAAAAACTGAGCAAAACAATCCCAAGAAGGGACAGACAGCATTTTCAATGTGATTTCATCTCAGTTAATCTGGATGGCCACACGTGGTTTGCGGCCACCGTCTTGGGTAGGACAGACGTAAACTGAGGAAGGCTCCTGACATGCCCTCGCTGCCCCAGGTAGGGTCCGTCCAGCGGCCCCAGGAAGGCCGTGCAGGGGTTTCCTCAGAAGGGTTCACCGAAGCCCTGATGGCTGCTTCAGCCTCCCCAGCAGCCAAGTGTGCAGACCAGACTGTAGGAGAAGAGGATGCAGACAGCGTGGCCAATCACTGAAGACGTGCTGAGGGCAAGCAGAGAGGCCGCCTAGCCATCTTGGGTTCCATGAGCCTTCTAAAGAATTGGCCCCTGGAGCCTCCTGCCTATCTCACCTCCCTACCCCTACCCCTCACCCCCACCCCTGCCAAGGACTTTCACCTCTTTCCACTGCTCTTTCCTTCCCCTCCCCAGTCACTCTTGGGGCCCAAATCTGTGCCTTCTGCTTCTTAGTCACCTCTGGGCAGAGGCAACCTTGGGTCCTGTTGCCTATCCTTCCCTTCCTGAGCCCATTCTATAAGCTGCCTTTTCCTCCCCATAGCGACCAGAAAAGCAAACCTCACCCCCAGATGCAACAAAGATTTTTATTTTCTCAAGGGTGAAGTGAAAACAGAGGAGGAGGCACTGCGTCCAAAAAGGAAAAAAGTAAATAAACCTTGCCAACAAATAAATAGAGACCTTTCTAGGGAAGAGCAGAGAGATGCAGAGCTGCCTGTAATTAGTGGCCACCACAGCCCAAAACAAAATGAGCCTTTGAGCCCTTGTAGCTTCGTTGCCATAGAAATAGGGCCCGAGATGGGTCAGGCTGTCCTCCTAAAGTGATTCCTTCCCTGGCCATGCCCACATCAAAGGGAGCCTTCCCACACTCCCTGGGTGGGGGGACGGCACCCAGGACCCCACCATGTCTCCAAAGAGGGCAGGCAGGGGAGGAAAACAGACAGACCAGTAGGGAAAATTCGGAAGGGTCCCAAGCCAGACACGCTGGCTTCTCACGAGAAGACATAGCAGGGAAAGGGTTCAGCCAAGTAGGGCCTTGTGGGCTTCCTACAGCATGGACGTGCGTGCTGGCCTTTCATTTGTGTTCATTCTCCCTCCCCTAAATATTATGAAATAAGGTCGAACCAATACGGAGAACAGATTGGCCATGGCCACAGGAGGGGCATGGGGTGGGCAAAACAGGTGAAGGGGGCCCAAAGGTACAAAGCCCTGGGGACGTCACGGACAGCATGGGGACTAGAGTTAATCATCCGATTGGAGAGTTACTAAGACAGCAGATCTTAAGAGCTCATCACAAGAAAAAAACAACTGCAACCATCCGTGGTGATGGATGTCAACGAGACTTACTGAGGCGGTCATTTGGCAATATACACAAATATCAAATCATTAGGTGGTATACCTGAACCTGATAAAACTGGTACCTGAAATATCTTGATATTTTTTAATTTAAAAAACGTAATGAAAAAGATGATAGAAAAGATAGGTAGCTAAGAAAAAAGTAAAGTTTCGATCATATTGTTCTTACAGCTTTACTTCCTGTTTTTTACTCATTTCTTACGAGAAAGTAAACATGGCCCCCTGTTATCTGTCTGTATCCTGAGGATGCTGGCTGAAGACGTCTGTTTTAACAGAGAATTTAACACAAGGAAGTGTTAGGCAGAGGAGACTATCGTGCATCAGGTTATCTGCACCATCTCCGGAAAGCCATTAGCTCATGGGCTACCTCCCCCCCAAACTAACTCCCTCCCCGCCTTCTTTCCTCTGCCATGTTAGTCATATCATGTAATTACTGATCAATCACAGTTTGGAAGCTTGAGGGGGCCCTGGCAGAGCTAAGCCCCAGACTTCTGAGAATGCGTATTGCCTGCTGGTGCCATTGTTTTTGAGGGAGCACAAAAAGGCTGGTCCTGAATAGAAAAATCTCAACATGGATGCTGGAGCTGCCACTAAAATTAGTTGCCACTGCCTCAGTGACCCTGCTGATGACAGTAAAGCGATAGGAAGGAGCGGGTCCCTTCTGCCTGTGCCAGCCTCCCCGTCGCCTCCGACACCCACCTGCTGGGAGGCCCCCTTTCTCGGGAAAAGTGGTGATCACGTTGTGGCCTCAGAATCACAAAGCCAAGAACAGAAGGATGGAGGTGAAGCCGAGAGGTGACAGCTTCACGGCCAGGCACCCTGTCATTACATGGTTGATGTGTGCGTGAACGAGTCCCCCATGTTGGACATTTGGGTTGTCTCAAATTCTTTGCTATTATAAATCAGGCTTCGGAACCTATGTGTGCATTTCAGGTGTGACATAGTCCCCAATGTGAAGTGAATCTGCTAGACAAATACAGACGTTTTTAGGATTCCTGGTGCCTCTGGCCAAAGGTTTCCCTTAAAGGCTCTCAGTTTCGGTCCGATCCACCAATAAACGTTTCAAACCCAGATCAGTCACTGTGAAATGACTTTGCATCCACAGATGCAGCCCTCCTCGATCTCCAAAACTCAGTGTCTCGGTCTTTCTCTGCTTATTGCCGACCCACAGTAACCTATTCTCTTCTCTTTTCTGATGACAGAGTACCACTCACGTCATGCTCTCTGGCCCTGCTGTTCTCATTTCTCCAACCGGTCAGCAAGCATATTGGTTAGGAGAGGGAGCTCCGGGGCCAATCACCCACAGCCACACTAGACTCTGACATTCACAAACCTTCTGACTGCAGGCAAGTAACTGAGTCACCCGAAGCCCACGCTCCCTTTTCAATGGCAGCAGTAACACTATACTTCAGAGGGTTGTGAGGTTCACATATAATAAAGCAAGGGGCCTGGTACATGGTATCAGTTCAATGGATGCTAGTTATTGCTATTGTGATTACTGGTATTATCGTTACATAGTAAAGCTCATGGAGGGTAGGAATGATGTCCCAGAATACTTTTTAAATCACTCTTCCCATCTTAGCCATCTTTCATTAGGTTGTCGGAAGCACACACCCAGACAAGTTGGCTTAAGCAAAGGGGAACGTATCATAAAAACCAGGAGAATCTCAACAAACCCAACTTTAAGCAATAGAATCCAATCCTATGAGACTCTCAGTTTCTTTCTTGGGCCATGTATTGGCTCATATCTATTATCTGTCACCTTAATTTCTCTTCCCCTGGCCACCTGCTGCCATCGTGGGGCTCTGTCCCAACCTTGTGTGATCTTACAGTCTCTTTGTCCTTAGGCTCATGCCTCCTGAATTAATTTGTAGAACTACTGGGTTGTTCTACAGAACCATGTCTGAAAACTACTCTTGGTCCAATCAGATAAGGACAAGGGCCATAAGCACACTGCTTCAGCTCACAGCCTTGGAAAGGCTGGGAGGATGAAGCATGGGCTGGCTGGGTACCTCAGATATGCCTGCTACTCTCCCACAGACCACAGTACACAGAACTTACACACAGTAGGGACACAATCATTCTTTGCTGATTAATATTCAGTGATGGTGTTTCACCCCATGGCCTTCAAAAACTCATTGCCACCCCTCTCCTGGTAAGTGCTTTTTAAATCCCGCCTAGAAATGCCCCCAAATGCAGAGAAGACCCCTCCGGACTGAAGAAGGGTCCCAAAGAAGCCTACTCAAGTAGGAACTCCTTGTGAAGTCCAACACTTTGTGTTGGAAGGTCTTGTGGCCTCTGAATCCTACCTTTACAGTAAAAATAGCATTTCACTTGCTATTGAGTATAATCGAATGGCAGAAGATGTGCTATTTGTCTTTTTCCTGCAAAATTCCCCATACCCTGATAGCCTATGATCACCTGCACTAGACTGTCAGCTCCTTTTGGGCAGAGCCTGTATCCACTCTGGTCACTGTGGTACCCCTACTTTCTAATATAAGGTTGAGTATATAGCTGATACTCAATAAATATTTCTTAAATGGAAAAATGAATGGACTAGTAAGAGTGAGGAGCTGAGTAAGTGGGTGGGTGGGTGGGTAGGTTGGTGGATAGATGGATGAATGGATGGTCACATGGATGGATGGATGGATGAATGGATGGTCACATGGATGGATGGATGGATGGATGGATGATGGGTGGCTGGATGAATGGATGGGTATTTGAAGGATGAGTGTTCCTTCTGCGAAGTGGCGAATTAAAGTCTAACCCGATCACCCTCTCAATTCTCAGGACAGCTTTTCATTGTCCCTGAGCTGAGCAAATACCATCTAAATCAAGGAACAGCTGTGACACTCACCAACCACCTCCCCAAATATAACTATCCTGGCAGAGGAAGAACTGCACTGGGGCCCCACCGCACTGATTTCTGCTGCTGGGCTCTAACCAGTTCTCTCCAAGCAAGATAACCCTCTGACTTCACAAAGAAGAATCGCCGTGATCATGCCTAGGCTGTGGGGAGGCCAACAATGAAGCCCGACAGCCAGTGCTGAGAGAAGCTTTCCATTTTCTTCCTTCTTCCCAAATGCAAGAGGAAGGAAACGGAGGAGAGGGTGAGAGAGGGAAGAGCACAGAGAAGGAAGAACGAGGAAGAGAGAAGACAGCTGCCAGCTTCTGAGGGCTTTCGAGATGCCATATGCTGCCCACGTGTTCTGTCCTGTATTTATTCAGCCAATACTTACTGAGCCCGGCAGTCTTCTCTGGTACTGGGGATAGAGCAGTGAGAAACGTAAACATGTCCGTGCCTTCATGGGGCTTACATTCCAGTAGAAAGGGCTACCTTGGCTCCATCAAGACTTGAGCTAGGATTGCTGGAGCTGAAGTGCGGACTGCCAGGCTTCACACAGGAGCAAACCACAGCACAGAAAAAATAAGCAACTTGGAGAAGAAAAAAATAGTGTGAACGTGTAAATGAAGGGAACATGAATTAATGTCCCATCTCCGTAAGTACAACAAGCCCACCTCATGGCTCCCCACACTTCTCTCAATAATTCACCCCCAGTAAACCTACCACATGATGATAGGGGACTTCGTATATTCAAAATAAATCCATGTTACTGGGGTTTATTTGGGGGAGCACTGGCTCGGCTCCCCAGGGAGATGAAGAGCCTTCCTCTGATCACTGTACACTGTTTTCAGCTGAAATAACTAGCATTAGCAAATGACATGGAGATTTATTCTGCAGCCAGGCCTCCTCCACATGCTAATGAAATCTTTATACAGTGTTAATTGCGCTCAGTAGCTAGGCAAATCCTCAACTGTCCTGCCTGAGGGAGGTCACAACCACCCAGACAGAAGCTGGGATCAAAAGACCCATTTCCACTTCAGTCTTTGAGCTCCCCAGATGGGTGCAGAATGTTCTCATTGCCTCCAAGACTCAAACTGTAAACTCTTCTGCCATTTCAACAGATGACTCCACATGTCCCTCTCTCTGCATCCACCCTGTCATCAAATTCAGCCCACCCTACCTCCAAAATATTTCTTGAAAGTGTTCACTTCTCCACACATCAGTCATCAGCTCCCGAACTACCATAGCATGCTACCTAACCATCCACATCTACCTGTGAATTTTGGAAGGCAAATTTTACCAAGCTCACTGTTTCAGAATTTTCACTGACCCCCCCGAGTCCCCAGGATAAGTCCATGGGAGCCTGCAGGACATGGCCTGGGCTCATCTTCCCGCCTTGCCTCTCAGCACCTCCTGCTCTCGTGTCTGTGCCAGCCCCACTGGCCTACTTGTCTTTCCTCTGGTGCTCACACTCTGCACCCTATTCACACATAGGGTTCTCTCTGCCTGGAATCAATTCCCATTCCCTCTTTGTATCATCTAGCTGTGCTGCATAACAAATGAGCACAAACTCAGTGGCTTAAAACAAAACGCATGTACTATCTCACAGTCTCTGGGGGTCAAGAGACTGGGCCTAGCTTAGCAGGTCCTCTGCTTTGGGTCTCTCCCAAGGCTACAACCTGTGCGACATGATGAAACCTCCCACTGTCCTGCTCTGTCCCACCTGGCTGTGACTCATCCCTGTGTCCGGGATCTCCACGCTATGGATGCTCCCTCCTGTTGTCACTGAGCAGCCACCTTAGTTATCAGATTGACTGCCATGCTCGTGTCCACGTAACCCTTCATTTAGTTAACAGCACAAGGGTAGTGATGCTGGCAACTGGGATACACCAAAGGGGAGCCAAGAAGCGCTCCCTTTAAAAACTATGTATGCAGGAAAATACACAGTGCCTGTAGGTTTTGGTGCCACCCAGTTTCAGGCATCCACTGGGGGTCTCAGAAAGTATCTCCCACAGATAAGGGGGACTACTATGATGTGATAACAGAAGTGACATCGCATCACTTCTGCCTTGTTCTATTAGAAAGAGCAAGTCATGGGGTCCTGCCCACACTCAAAGGAGAGGATGACACGGGGCCTTAATGCCGGGAGGCAGGAACCACAGGGGCTGCCTTAGAGGCTGTCCACCTGTTGCTCATCCAGGCTGACAAAGTATGATTTTCCCTCAGACCTTTGCTTATAGGTCACTTGTTTAGAAAAGCCTTTCTTCAACCTTCCAGCTAAAACTGCCCCCCCCCACCTCAGAGACCCACACAGTGACCACCTGCGTGTGTGTCCCTCAAACCACACCCACGCAGTCTGAATGTACTTTCCATGACCTCGCCATGAACCTGCTATAAGCTCCACATGGCAGGGAAAACATCTCTTCACCCCTGCATCCCCAGAGGCTGGCTCCTACTGTGATGCCCAATAACCATGTTTTTAAATTTGTATTATTTTTTTAATGATTGGTTTTAGACAGGGAGGGGAGGGAGGGGGAGAGAGAAGGAGAGAAACATCAATGTGAGAGAGAAACAGTGACTGGTTGCCTCTCACACGCACCCCACCCAGGACCGAACCCACAAGCCAGGCACGGGCCCTGACCAGGTATTGAACTTGAGACCTTGAACTTTCAGTTTATGGGCTGATGCTCAACCAGCTGAGCCACAGTGGCCAGGGTGAGATGTATCTTTAAATGAATGAATGAATGAATGAACGAATGAACGAACAAATGAACGGATGACTAACCAAAGAAGTATTGTGAATGCCATGACTTCTTTGCAGGCTTGTTGCAAACTGGGCAACTGAGAAAACAACCCAGACCCCCCTAGGTTGACCCCATCAACCTCTGCCTGACCTTCTCCTCCCTGCCGATCAATACCAAGGGGGGTGGGGGGGGAAAAGAAGATCCTGGAAAACTTCAGGAATATTCCAAACACATACCACTCCCCTGGGAACCTGTCCCATGCTCCACCCTAAAAAGTGTATTCTTTCCTCCTCAGTGATGTTTGTTCATCAACCCATAAATCCAAAGGAAAACCAAACCCACTGTGGACTTTCGATATTAGTTCACGGAGAAGAGCTGAGCGGGAGCTAATAATTCCCGGGCACCCACGAGGTGCCAGCCCTGTGTCAATACTGAGAAATCTTGCAAGATAAATACAGATGTCTCCACTTTTCAGAAAGGACAACAGGCTCAGAATTTTCCAGTGGTGTGCTGGCCAGTGCAAGGGAGCTGGGTCCTACTGTGTGGGAATTACCCTGACATATATTTTCTCAGTACGGTCAACCGCCAGTCACTGCCGATTTAACGAGGTCACAACATCCCTGAATGCTTCTCCTTGGCTCCCGCAAGCCCCTGACAGCCGGCTTCAGCTCACCGCTGCCCGTCCTCAGAGCAGGCCAAGGCGGTGCTGTTCTCCCTGTCATCTCTCAGCTTCTCTCCGATAAAAACCCCACTGAGATATTCAACTCCTGGGGGCTGACGCCTTGCCCAACCCAGAGACTCCCGGCCCGAGGGTAATACTCAGTAAATATTTGTTGTGTCATTGTGGTGGCAGTTTTCAAGGGCTGCCCCGGAGGAGCCAGGCCACTCCCGTGGGGTCTAAGCAAGCACAGAGGAGGCTGCGGAGGCGAACACAGGGAGGCACTCCAGAGCTCCCCCGGCAACGACCTAGGAGGCAGGAGCCCGGCTAGTGGCCCTCCTCTGGCTAACGCGGCCAGCTGAGCAGGAAAGTGAGCAGACCAGAGTGACGCCAGCGTGGTGGGGGACTGGGGGGCACAGCGCCAGCCTGCCTGCCCTCCCAGCTGTTGCTGCTCCTGAGCTGTTGCCCAGCAGACGAATCTGCAGACTTAGGATCTTGGGAGTCCCAGAGAGACAGCTGGTGTCAGGACGTGCTAGAGACACACTTGGGTCCTTGTCACCTGCCCCACAGTTCCAGGGAAAGCAAGAACTGTAGGAGGCCTACTGAAGACTAGGCACCAGGCAGAAGGGAGTAGCGAGGAATCATAGTGCTAAACACGGCACAACATCGAGAATCTTCTGATGCCTACTAATCAGGAGGAGAAAGGAAGGGGCATGAAGGAGGCAGCTAATCCAGTCCGTGGCATTAGGGAAAGCTTCCTGAAGGAAGTGATGTTCCAGGGGAAGCCAGTCTTACTGAGGCCAAAAGAGAAAAATAGGCCTACTGCGTTGTATCATCTAGTTCTACATATCTGGCCACCTCTGTCAGCTTTGCCTGCCTTTATCAGATCACGGGAAGTCTGTTTTGTCATTTATTGCTCCATTGCAAACTACCCACAACTTAGAGGCTTCAAACAACCACCCCTCATCACATCGCATGAGTTTACTGGTCAAGCACTTGAGCAGGGCTCGGCTGAGTGCTTCCTCTGCACGGCGTGGTGTTGATGGAGGTCACTCGGTGTCAACCAGTGGAGTACGGGTTGGTCTGGAGGGTCCAGGTGGACGTCACTTTTCTGTGACGGGTCACTTAGCAGGAGAGGCCAGAAGGCTGGTTTCAGCGGGTGCTGTCGATCGAAATGCCTGCACAGGGCCTCTCCGCATGCCAGTCCCTGAGAGTTAGATTTCAAGCACAGTGGCTCGGGGCTCCAGGAGACTTGGCAGCAGGATCCACGGAGCGGAGCTTCCAAGTTCTTGAACCTGAGCCTGAACTCGGCCCAGCATCAGTCTCCCTGTATTCCATCCACCAATCAATGCCAAAGCCTTCCCACATTCAACAGGAGGGAACAGATTCCATCTCTCCACTCGAGAAACATTATAGGATTTGAAAACAATTTTTTTTTTTGGAGTAAGACCCACCAGCAGTTGCAAAATATATGGAAAGCTCCTTGTACTCGTCACCCAGCTTTCTCCAGTGACAGAATCTTACAGTGACAATATCTCCAGTGACAGTATCTTACAGTGACAATATCTCCAGCCACGGCATTTGTTGTCAGGAGGAAGAATCTGGCTCCAGTGCTTATTAGCTCGGGAGCAGACCTCATTCAGACTTCCCACTCGGTTTTCACGTGTAGTCATGTGTGTGCGGTGCGTGCAGAGCCCCAGATTCCATCTCATGTGCACATGTGAGTAACCATCATCAGAGACAAGACCTGCAACTCTTCCATCACCACAAAGTCTCGCCCGTGGAGGATTCTCATGCAGTGAGTCAGACCGTTCTCGGTTTGCAGCCCCGCTCTGCTGTTTAAATGCTCAGTGACTCCCTCACGGACCCTCGGTTTCTTTCTCTGTAAAGTGGGTCAACAACATCAACCCCAGGACTGGTAGTGGGAAATGGACACAAGGCACTACAGGGATAAGAAAGCACCAAGTCGCAGATGTGCCTTCAAATCCCAAGGTCAGGCTTCCTCGCCCTTGTGAACCCAGGGAAATGAGCTTCGGTTCATTTCAGTTCGGTCTGCCGGTGAAACTGGGGTCAGATGGCACCCGCTGTAAGGCTGTGGTGAGGATCGTGTGAGGGGGTGGGTGTAACCCAGCATGGCACCCAACAGAGAGGGTCTTAGTCCGCCTGCCATTCGTTTGTGTCTTCGAACGTATTTATAACTTAGGCATCGGGAAGCCTTTGGATGTCTGCACACCCAGTTTTGTGCTAGTTGGTTTGGACGGGCTCCATCATCGGTCAGATAAAATCCTACACTGACTGTAGCAGCACAGCGTTGAACAATAATCTACTATTTCAAATAATTCGAAGTCGAACCACCCTTGTCCCACTGCTCTGGATAACGACCACACGCAGTAACAGTCCCTAACGGGGTCCTAACCCAGTTAGAGAGAACCCAACATGGAAAAGCCAGCCATCCCACGTCTGCATGCCTTTTTCAGGAAGACACTACCTCTGGTTCTATACTCTCCTGATCTCCTGCCTCCCCGCCAAGTCACTGGGGGAGATGAGAGACGGAAAACAAAAGCAAGGTCCCTCCCTAAACAAAAGAAGTATTCTCCCTCTCCCTGGTGCTAGCGTCTTCTCCTCAAGGATTCCTCTCCAGTTCTCTGACACAGTATTCAGGAACTCTGAACTCATCTCTGAAAGGGTGACCCCTTGGAGCTAGAACCTCACAGAACCTCGCAGAGGTTATCCACAAAGTCTCGCGTTGCCTCCTCTCTCTCCCCTAAAACGTCTCCACTGCCCTCCCCGTGTGTTCCTGGGGCTGTGCCGGCTCAGAAGCACAGCCTTTGTAAGGCTTTGCAAGGCTTTGCCTATGGGGGATTTAAACAGAAACAGCCGCAGGGCATGGCTTTTCAAGAAAGACCAACAGCTTCTCCGAGTCCACAGTGTACCCAGGCGACGGCGGACAGAAATGAAATGTTGACCCTTTTGAAGAAAGCACGAGGATTCCTTTGTTCGTCCGCCCTTTCGAGGGAGCCCTGTTCCTCAGCGGGGGAAAGCTCTGGCCCCTTTCCTAGAACATCACGAACTTTCCATTGTGCATATTGGCTGGAGAAAACACACAGGTGTCTGTCTGTGTTCCACTCAGCCTGGAAACAGCATCAAGTGACGGTGACAAATGCCATGTGCATCACGAACCAGACCCCCAGCACCAGTAGCTGGGGACACTGGTTCTGTTTCTGCATGCTTGCTCACAGTCAGGGCCACCTCGACTGTATTTTCAAAAGGAAACACCCATTCTCATGCTCGCTCTGAGGACTGCTGGAGGAGTGAGCCAACGCAGTAAGATCTGTAAACATGCATCTCGGACTTGAATGTGCACACGAAGGTCCTGCGGACCTGGCTGACACGCGGGTTCCGACTCTGTGGGTCGCAGACAGGCCCTGCGATTCTGCCTCGCACCTGCTGCTTTATCACAATGACTGAGGCTGCTGGTCTGGGGACCACATGTGAGTGACAGGGCTCTGAGGCAGTTCTGTGATAAAGCACTGGGAGAAAAAAAAACTTTGAGGTCCCTGATGGATGGTTTCTCATGGTTAATATTATTTCCGGAGCAGCAAGAGTACTGGGGATAAAGCTTTAAAATCCATCACAAGCAGTTTCCAGGTTGAGACTGGCCTGGAGTGAGACACTAGGGCGCACTCAGTCCAGCCTTCCGAGCTCGGAGGGCACCAGTGTGGACAGAGTGAGTTTTCAAAGCCCGCCAGAAAGCTGAAGACTTTTCTCTTCTGTCTTAGTGCTCTCCTGCTGCTGTAAAAAAACCACCACAAACATACAAGCTTAAAACAATACAGCTTCTTCACCCTACAGCTCTGGACATCAGAAGTCTGAAAACGGGTTTACTGGACCGGACTCGACGTGTCAGGAGAGCTGGGTTCCTTCTGGAGGCTCTAGAGGAGAATCCACTTCTGGCCTGTTCCAGCTTCTTGAGACCCCACTCACAGTCCTCAGCTGGTGGCCCCTTCCTCTGTCTTCAAAGTCAATTGCGTCATTGTTAAGGAGAGAGCTTCAAACCTGCTTCTGTCTTCATGTCACATGTCACACAGTACGTACTCTCTGACTCTGACGCTCCCACCTGCCTCTCAGAATCCCCCCCATCTCGAGATAATCACACTGACCAAGACCCTTTTGCCGTGGAAGGTAACATGCCACATGTTTCCGGGGTGAGGACGAGGACATCTCTGGCATCTTATACTCATTCATGAGTTCAGGTGGAAAAATCGCACTGGACAGAACTGAGGTACAGACAGGTTCTCCAGGAGGTAGTCTTAAGATCTGACTTGAGGAGGGATGAGAAATATCTTTCCCCAAAGCCGGAAACTCCCCACAGGCCCGCGTATCTGGTTTAAGTTATGTGGTAGGCGATCCTTTCCAAAGATGACTGTGACCATGTCTCCCACCCCATGTGCTCTTCTGTAGTGTGGTCTTGCTACCATCCCATCCAGAAGTGGCTGGGAGGCGGGGTCTGTGCTCTTCCCCCACCCTGAATCTTGGTGAGCTATGACTATTTTTGACCAACAGAGAATGGCAGAAGCTGAACGCTGTGATTTGCAATGTTAGGGTTGCGAGAATCAACACAGCCTCCACCTTGTCCACTGGGATACGCATGGCAGAACCCTGAGCGCCAGGTAAGAAGCCCAACTACCCCTGAGCACCATCCAGTGAGGAAGCCCAGGCCACGGGGGAAGGTCATGTACAGATGCGGAGCAAAGGCACTTCCCAACGTGCCAGCTACAGAGTCACTCTGGCCCTTAAACCCTTCCCAGCGAAGACCTCAGCCACCTTACAGCACAGATAAGATATCTCCATTGTCCTCTGTCCCACTCCTGACTCACAGAATCGGTTACGTAATAAAATGGTTATCTTTTCGCCACTAAGTGTTAGGATACTTTGATACACAGCAAAGATAACCGGAACAAAGTACATTTGCTTAGAATGTAAGTGGGTGCTATTATGATAAATACATTAAAGAATCTAGAGTGCACGGCATTTATTCACTCATTCATTCATTTCCTTCTATACGCATTCATTAACACACGCACACTCACCATTAATTACGCATGCATTTATTACAAAGCATGTTGAGTTTGTATTACGGGCTAAGAATGCAAACCACAGAGATAAACAGGACCACTCTTCAGGAGTTCGTTTTGGCAGTGGTCATTCATTCCACAGATTTTTACTGAGTGGCTAGGATGTGCCAAGGGTTATTCTAGGGCAGGGGTCAGCAAATTATAGCCCACAGACCAAATGGAGCGCTCTGTTTCTTCCGGACACAGCCCCACCCACTGGTGCGCACATTGTCTGTGGGGGAAACAGCTGCTAGCGGTGGGGCGCTGTCCTAGCAGGCCCCACAGAAGGGCGAGTAGGGGTTTCGGCGCAAGAGGCTTTCAGAAAACTCTCATGAAGCCGAGGAAGGCCGGGTTCACCCCAAGATCATTTGGGGCATCAAGTGAGGTCATGTGGCATGAAGCAAGGCCAAACCTGTGAACACCAGGCGTCGGGCAGGGACTGACTGCAAGGAGGGGAGGGACTATAATGCAGTGTGTGGTTCCTTCCCGGGGAATGGCCTCTCCCAGGTTCCACATTGCAGTAAGAACGAACTTGGCCTGAGGTTCCAAAGAGGCTTCTGCAGAAACGACGGGGAGAGACGGGAAAGCACAAAGCAGATAGTGGTGGGGCCACTTCAGCCTGGTGGTCGAGAGCTCTTGTTTGGGGTTCACATCCCAGCTCTACCACTGACTAAGCTGTGTGACTTTACACCGGTTCCTCAACCTCTCTGTGCCTCAGTTTCATCATGTCTCAGGAGAGACTAGCACCAGGGCCTCCCTCACAGAGCAGTTTAGGGGATTCAGTGAGATGGTAGAGACGCAGGTGCTGGCAGTCACAGTACATCTTGATGATCACTTATCTGCGCATGAGCAAGTCCTGATCCACCAAAGCTCAAGTTCACTGCTCCCTCCTTCTCCACTCGGCTCCTTGCTGAGCATAAACTTGTCTCCCCGCGGGTCAGTGCTTCCCTGAAGCTCACCTGAGCTGTGAAAGCTGAGGCCAGAATTAACACGGGCTGAGAGACCACCCCAGGGACGGCTCACCTACCGAATCTCCCCAGAGCTGGGCCTCCAGGAACTAAAGGAGGAAAAATACACATCCAGGCGTAGGACTAATTCATTTTCTAAGACAGAAATAGCAGTTCCAGCAAACAGAGCTATTTACCCACCTTCCCAAAGGCCAGATGGAAAGTGTCAAGAAAAAGGAACTGTTTTGTCTCCTATGACTGATAACTAAACACTCCCCACTCAGGTTATAAAACCCCCAGAGGCCCACCTCTGTCAGAACAAGGATGTTTTTGTACCCCATACCCAGAGGGCCCTGCAGGCAGGCATCTTATCCCCGAGGTTTTTTCTTAGGCACTCACACCACTCTGGCAGAGATCTGGGCTGGGGTTCAAGACCCTGCCCCACAATAGAAGTGACACATTAGGTACCTACCCAGTCCTGTGGAGTACTCCATGGTCTCAGTGACAATGCCAGCGCATGCGGACATAGGTCTCACCCCTAGAGAGGGCTCAGTCTGAATTCTAGAAGCAAATACTCCACAGTCCTGACATGATGTCCTCAGAGAAAGCCCCCCAGGGAGGCAGTGGGAACGCTGGGGACAGGCATAAAGCCAGCCTGGGGTGTATATTTGGGAGTGGGGGGGGGGTGTTCCCAAGAAAACTCCCCTTGGAGGGCGGGTCTTGAGCTTGAGGCTTTCAAGAGACCTGGAGAATGAGGCAAGCAGGAAGAGAATCACCAAGCGCTTTGCGGCAGTTCCAATCAAAGCACAAAAGCGACCCTTGAATGTTGAGTGTGGCTGGCATTATGGAAGCATTAATACTTGGTGAGGGCTGGGGTTAGCCGGAGACTCAGCCATAGATTTCATTAGATAATATCTAAAATGCTCGTTTTCTCATGTCATTGCTTTGATTTTTAACTAGAAACCTTTTCTTCTCTTCATTCCTTCCCACCCTATCTACCTCTCTCTCTCTATAGTGATGGGGACATTTAACAGAAGATCGACCCTCTTAGCAAATTTTTGGGTGCCCAGGACAGTATCGTTAACTGTAGACATTGCGTTGTAGGTCTCTGGATGGGACTTACTCAGCTTGCAAACTGATACTTTGCGCCCTTTGATGGAGACATCCCTGTTCCTCCCTCCACTCAGCCCCTGGTAACCGCCATTCAGCTCTCTGCTCCCACGGGTTTGCCCATTTCAGAGTTCTGACAGCAGGGGCACCCTGTGGTACCTGTCCTTCGGTGCCTGGCTGCTTTCACTTAGCGCCGTGTCCTCCAGGCCCACCCATGTTGCCACAAACGGCAGGACACCCTTCTTTGTCAAGGCTGAGTGATATTCCATTGCAGGTAAACACCACCTTTTCTTTGTCCAGTCACCCGCTGATGGACGTTCAGGGTGCTTCTGTGTCTTGGCTGTTGAGGATGGGGCTACATGCACGTAGGAGTGCAGACCGCTCTTCAAGATCCGGTTTTTATTTCCTGCGCACACAGGAGTACACCCAGAAGCGAAATTGCTGGGTCCCACGGCAGTTCTATTATTAATCTTTCTGAGGACCCTCCATACTGTTTTCCATAGCAGCTGCACCAATTTACATTTCCGGCAACAGCGCAGAAGGGTTTCCTTTTCTCTAAACTCTCCCTAACACTTACCTTTTTTTTTTTTTTTTATAATAATAACAACCATCCTAACAGGGGTGAGGTGGTATCTCGTTGTGGTTTCGATTTGCATTTCCTGATGATGAGTGATGTTGAGCCCCTTTCCATCTACCTGTTGGCCATTTGTATCTCTGCTTTGGAAAAATGTCTATTTAGTTCCTTTGCCCATGTTCCAATCAAGTTATTTGTTTTACTGCTATTGAGTTACCCTTATATATTTTGGCTATTAACCTTTTATCAGGTGTATGGTTTGCAAACACCATCTTCCATTCTGTGTGCTGCCTTTAATTTTGCTCAGGGTTTCCCTTTGCTTTTTAGGGTGATGTGGTCCCACTTGTCTGTTTTTCCCTTTGGTTCCGTGCCTTTGTCATTGGTACATCCAAAAAAGCATTGCCAAGGCCAGTATCAAGCAGCTTTTTGTGTGTGCATCTTTTTCCAGGAATTTCATAGTTTCTAGCAAGTCCACTTCTAGGTATGTACCTGACAGAAATGAAGGCACCAAAGGACAGAGAAAGGGGTGTTCACAGCGACACCAGTCGCGATAACCCGAAACAAATGCCCATCCACAGGAGTGTCAATGCATGACGCGTGACCCACTCGTACCACGGAGCGACGTTCGGCAATGACCGAGCAGCTCACAGGGCTCAGAGACAAAACTCACAACAGTTCTGAGTCAGAGCCACCAGCCACGAAACGACGATGTCATTTACATCAGGTACCGAAACAGGCGAAGCTCACCTTTGGATTTCAAAGTCAAGGTCAGGGTCATTCTGGGGGAAGGGTTAAAGTACAGCTCTTGGGAGGGCACCGTGGGAGACTTCCCGTGGGGTGGGTAAGGCCCTGTTTCTTGGTCCAGGGGTAGCGGGATGTGGGTTTACCTTGTGATTTTATTAAGCAGGTCACTTAAGTTTTGTGGTTTTTTTTTTTTTTTCTATAGACACAGTATAATTCCTAAAAAGGTTTAAAAAAAAAATCAGTAGGCCTCCATCATTGCTACCATCTGACTTCAATGGGCGACGCCCTCCCTGCGGCGCAAGCTGGGGGTGCTGTTTGCCTGAGCACTGGGGGGGGTCAGAGCTCTGAAGCCCCCTTGGCGGACCTCCCTCTTAGGGCCCAGCCACCCTGATACCTCCGGTTGGCCTCAGGCCAGCTTCCTCAGCTTCTGGGGTCCTTTGTGCTCCTCGGGAGGAAGTGTTTTCCCAGCATGCATCAGTCCCCTCTGTCAGAGGCCTGGGGGGCCTGGGTTCTGTCTCCTCGGCGACACCCTTCCCTGTGGGCTGCTTCAAATGAATCCTGTTGGAAGACAGAGAAATGAGAGAGTATTAAAAATGTCAGCGGCAGATCCTGAGATGCACAGCTGGGTAAATAGAGCTGGTGGAGATGTTTTTATTAGTGGCTTTATGGTTATGCTCACTTAAGTTACGGATTTAAGGTAGGGGGTGGGGGGGCCCACGGAGAGAAGGCCTAAGGGTCTTCCATCCATTTCCAGACCCGCTCAGACCAAAGCATGTGGCACCCTTAGTTGTGGGGGTCTTCCTCAGTTTTGGGGGGCTCTCAGCACTTTGGGAAACTGTGTATGTTTGTATTACCCCTTTAGAAAGAAGTCTTCTTCCCAGTGAGAGAGACTTGAAGCCTCTTTCTCTTGGGTTTCTCCAGGAACTTTCACCCCTGCCCGTATTTCTGGAAGAACTGATATGAGCTTGTTTCTCTGGCAAGACGTGGTTAGCTTCCAAACGGGACGTAGTGAAACAGGGAGTAAAGGATGGGAGCTTCTCTGGCCCAGGGTCATGGTCAATGTCCTCACAGACGACCAGCAATGAAGGCCGTCCCTTCACTCATAATATCCAGGGCGGTCATTTCATGAACACTCGTTAGATGGGTCAGAGAGCAGAGTTCAAATTCAAGTTTAGCAACTTGTTAGCTCCATGATCTTGGAGAAATTATTTAAGCTTCTGTTTTCCCATTCTCAATAAGAGAGCAGCTACCTTACAACGTTGGTTAGGGAACCCTGAACACATGTCAGACATTATCAATGTAAGAACATGTCTAACCTCATCAAATGTTAGAGCAGGTCTTTCCAACAAAACCGTTATCTCAAAGAAATATCTTCACTCCCCTGTTCACTGTGGAGTTATTCACAATTGCCAAGGTGTGGAAAGAACCTAAGTGTCCTTCAACAGGTGAATGGATCAAGAAAATGCGATTACATACACACACAATGGAATATCACTCAGCCTTAAGCAAAGAAGGAACTCTCGTCATTTGCAACAACATGGGTGCACCTGAAGGGCATTATGCTAGGTGAAATAAGCCCTTAGCTTCTTCCTCTGTAAGAGAAAGACCAATATGGTATGGTATCACTTGTATGTGGAATCTTAAAAAAAAAAAGGCCAACTCCAAAAGCATCAAAACAGAGTGGAAGGGTGGTTACCAGGGGCTGAGGGTGAGGGAAGTGGAGAGAGGCCAGGAAAGGCTGCTAAAGCTACAAATGAATAAGGTTGATAAAGATAAATTGTATGACTGAAATTTGCTAAGAATGGACCTTAAACGTCCTCACCAAAATATACAAAACGAAACAAAAAGGTAACTATGTGAGGTGATGGATGTGCTAACTCAGAGAGGCATCCTTTCACAAACTATATGTGTACCAAACTGTTCTACCTGACACTTTAAATCTCTTACAATTTTATTAGTTATACCTCAATAAAGCTTAAAAGAAAAGACTATGTCTTCCCAGAAGACACAATATTTTATTGAGCATTGCCTCAGATGAGTAAGCTAACACTCGGAGTTCCAACTATTCTAGTTATTGTTACTTCCTAACAATGTAATTCCAAACGAGTGACGGAAAACAATAGCAACCCTATTACGCCCGTAGAGACGACCCAAGCATTTAGACAGCACACAAAGGAGACCTCTGGTCTCCACTCTGCTATGTCTAGAGCAAGCTGGGAAGACTTGGATAGCTGGGACTAGAGAATCTTCTTCTAAACGGCTGGTGCCCTGGCAGGGGGCAGCGGGAGCGCTGCGTTCAGACGGAACCATTAGCCAAAGCGCCTACCAGTGGCTTCTCCAACATGGGGACCTCGGGGTAGTCTGACTTCATCCCCAATAAGGCAAGAAGTTGCACTGCCTTTTATGACCTGGCCTCGGGAGTCACATAGTGTCACTCCTGCCATATGTTATGGGTCAAGCAGTCCCAAGCCCACCCAGGTTCAACTGGAAGGGTGACAGACCCCCCTTTCATATAGGAAGAAGGTAAAAACATTTGTGGCTTTTTAAAAAATTGCCACAGGCTTTACTCTGTGCCCGGTCCTGAGCTCAGTTCTGAGTAAACACGGCCTCATTGGGCCTTCGTAAGCAGCCAATGAAGCCTCACCGTCTTCATTCTGCGGAACGTAGATAAGGAAACTGAGATTCCAAGACGTGCTTTCTGGCTGACGGTCAGAAGCTAGTCATTTGAACCCATACCTGTCTGAACCATGTTATTTGACTTCAGAATCAATGTTTCCATTAACTACATAAATATTGACCCCCCCCCATAAGGAAAGAGATAGATACACAGATAGATATGATGGACAGATAGATGTTAGATAAGGAGGTAGGTAGGAAAAAAGAAAGGGAGGGAGGAAGAAAGGATGGATGGATGGATGGAGATGCCAACGCAAAGGTGAATAAAGTTGAAACCCAAATTCCTCAGGGACTGCAGGCCCCCTGAAAGCCTGAACCTTCATTAGCTCTCTAGGAGAAAGAGGAGAAAAATGCTTGGGAACCTAAAAGAACACAAATACCCCTAAGACAGCCACCCAACAAAGCATCCTAGGGGGTGTCTACAGGCTGCTGAACAACTGGCTACTTCCAATATGTGGATGATGGACTACCACATTTTCTCCCATCTGTTTGATAAACTCAGCTGGCCTGAAACTTACTGGTAGGCTCTACATGCAAGGAGCACCGTTAGAGAGTTTCTGAGCCAAACCCCCTCCTTCCACAAGTGAACAGAAATACGTACTCCCAGGGAGATGAGGCTTGGGCAAAGTGACCCCCCAAGGGGCCTTGGCTTCATTATCAACATGGCTTGAGCCGGATCTATCTTAAGTAGGGCTATATCTCAGGACCCAGTAATCTACCTTCAGGAAAAATCTCGCACAGATCTTCATAGTGCTGGTTGTGGTGGCGAGGAGCTGAAAACAGCCCAGCTGTCCATGTCTAGGGGAACAATACAGAAAATGTGGGGAATGTGTACTGCTGGACCCAATGCATTAGCTAGAAACAAATACACACACAAAATGTACACACACTTTATTAACACAGTCATACAGCAACAAGGAGAGTTTTAAAAACATGGTGTTCAGGAAAAAAGGAACAAAATCAGATTTGGACCCACTGGCTTTTATGTAAAATACATGCATGCACAAAAAGTTACTATATATTTTTTCAAGACAAAAATGTTTCAGGGCACATTTTAGATATGTGAAATGAATACCCGTAGGTGCCTTCAGTGGGAAAGGGAGTCAGGGGCGGGGCTTGGGGTGAAGAGGGAAAATGCACCACCCAGGATACAATACAGTGCGAGCGAGAGAGGTGTTTCCTATAAGCTAAGTCATGCTGTCAAAGGAGGAGCAAGATCGCCTCCTCTCTGCAGGCGAGGTGAAAAGGAATCCCTCTGTCCCAGGCCGGTGCAGTGGTGGGAAGGACCAGGAGTTCTTGGGCTGCACAGAACACTCCGGCTCTTGGTCGCAGGTCTGCTGAACGAGGTGGAGGGCGAGAGAGGCATGTCCTTTAAAAACCCTGTTTTCATCAGCGCTCAGGGGCTTAAGCCACAGGTGACGCATGGCACCAGTTTCACCTTTTAGGACCCGGGAACCTGGTTCCCTTCCCGTGTCCGGGGAATTTATATCCCAGCGGGTGATCATGCTGTGGTCCTCAGCTCCAGGGGTCGCCTTTCAGAAAAGACAGATGGATGTCCACCCTCCCAGAGTGGAGGTCTTTCTTCAGCCACCAGACTGCTTTGGGGGTAGCTCTGCTACCACCGATGACAAAGGAAAAAAGTCTCTTCCATTTCTGGAGCTGTGTATACTTTGTCAACTGCTCTCAAAATGCCCACGTAGGGTGTGCACAAGTTAGGAATTATTATCCTATATAAAGAAAGTTAAAAAAAAAAAAAAGGGAGTGGTGGCCTTCCACAATGTGCCCGAAATGACACATACCCTAAACTCTTCAACATATTCCTCCTCACATAATATCTGTACTACTACCATTACTAGGAATTATCATTTCATCGATCTATTATTGCATGCCCTTTACCCGAAGGATGCCACTGAATGTTTCTGTGTGTGACACATTATTTCACCCACTTTGCAGACGAGGGAACTGAGGAATCAGGAGGCCACAGAACTAACCTGGGGTGACACAGCTCATCTGCGGCAGAGCTCCTGAGTCCTGCTGCTTGGTTCCCAATCCCTTACCCATCATCACTGTCCTCTGCTACTGAGGTCCCTAAGTCCAATTTGTCCTGTACCCTCTTCTTGATACAAGGATCTCATGACTGTATCTGTGTGTTCACTACGTATCTCTCGTGCCTGTTATGTGACAGACACTGTGCCAGGCCCTTGAGTGGGGGATGCAAGATGAGTGGCAGAAGGAATGACTAAGGTTCCCCACTCTAGATGCAACACTTTTAAGCCTGGGTTGCCTGGGGAACAGTGGTCCAGACAAAGGTGAATGTGTTAACACCTGGATGGCTAAGTGGGATCCCAGGGACTGAGTGAGGAATGGAGAAGTGCAGCAGGTAAGCAAAGAGACAGAAGGATGTGTCTCCCTGCAGCGGGCCACCGCGAGGCTGCGGGACGACCTGAGAAGCTCCATGAGGGGAACCTTCGGCATGTCTGCAAGGAAGAAGAGGAAGCCTTCATCTCATCCTTGTATCCCCCACTGAACAAAGGACTGCCCAAACGGGTTTGGTTCCCACCATTTCCAGGATGATGAGTTGGTCTATGGGGTCCCCTACTCTGACATCCAAAGGAAAAAACCTGGAGCCAGAAGCTACAGGTACAAAGAGCTGGCCCAGGGTGAAGCCCTGTGCATTAGACCTGAGTGAAATGTGGTCGGAACCTGCGTAGAATCGGACGCCAAGTGGTGGCTAGAATCGAGGACAGGTGAGGCAAGGGCACTGCAAGTGTGCTTCAGAGGTCTCCAAATCAACTACTTACCAATGGAGCACAGAAGCCAAACAGTAAATAATAATTATTATAGCTACAACCATGTTGTTATGAACATGGTACCTGGCACAAAGCACAAATGTGCTGCAGGCCCTGTACTTGTGGACCTTGCAGAGTTTTCCTGCGTAAGACCACTCACCAGTCCTCATCCTGATCACAGTGCCCAAGAGTGCAGAAAGGTTCAGTTTTATTGATGGGTGAGGAACAGAGGCCACGTGGTGAAGCTGGCTGCTAGGGCTCCCCAAACAGAGTGTGATGGATGAGCTGGGATTCACACTCAGATCTCCAACCCAGGGCTATTTCCCTGATAGCTGTGAAAATTTCCGATTCTTTCCCTCTCCTGTTTCAGGAAAAGACAGCTGGGTGGGGGGAAGAACAGCTGCTGCCAGGCTCATAAAAAATGAGTTTCTGGCCCCCTACTGCTACAGAAAGAAGGGAACGAATCCTTTGGTTCTAACCGGAAATAGAGAAAATTTAGCTAAAATATTGTGAGACAAAGGGGGAAGATTTCCCCAGTTTCCTTCAGAAACAGACTTAACCCATTCAGGTATTCGTTACCAGTTCCTGTGCATTTCCCTCTGGGTGAGCTGCTCTTCTCCCTGCCTCGGTTTCTGTACCTAGAAGATGGTGGCGGTCCCTCCAGCCAGGGCATACACACGACTGGCATCATGCCATTTTCTTCTCCAAAGCCTCCAAGTGGTTGCAATTGGGACCCCCACACAGGATCTCTTCTCCCTCTTCATTCATATTCACAGCCTATACGCTGCTCCCAGGACACGCACCGCCATCTCCTGCCTCCAGCTTTTTTCCATGACCTTCTGTCCACAGGGACTTCTCCCCTTTGATTCGCCCATTCATTCAACGACTCCCACAGCCATTCCAGAGCCAGACCCATGGCCCAGACTTAGGAAATAACAGTTAGCAAGCGCGGTGCCTGCCCGAAGACACTTGCCCTCTAGTTTAGGGCAGGCAAACAGGGTTGCTCTGGAGAGCCAATTCCAGTTCACTGTGGCTGGCCAACGCGGATTCTAGGGCCACCTTCAGGTCCAGCTGTGCAGTCCCCTTCACAGGGTCGTGGGTGTCTCTCACGGGCAGGGGAAATGGGGCAGGGATACTCTATTTGCTGCTCCTGGTCGAGGGGAAATTTGTCTCGTCCTTTGAGGTCCTTCTCAAACTCTCCCCCCTCTACCAAAATGCTCAGACGTGCGCTGTCTCTTCGTTTGGATGCTGTGACTGCTGCGCCCCTATCGGTGCACCTATGCTAGCTTCGTGCACTGATGAGACCCTGGAGCTTGGAGACAGCTTGCTACCCCCCGTTTCCCTACCCACTGGCACAGTGCCTCGTGGGTGCTTAAGATTTGCCTTCAGAAGCAGGACAGAGAGGTTTTCTGGTTGTCTCTGTTGTCGCAATTACTGCTGTTGATGATGGTGATGCTGGTGGTGCCGACAAAGGTGTTGATGGTACTGGTGGTGGTGGTGATGGGTTGATGCTGCTGTTGGTGACGGTGATGTACTTGGTGGTGGTGATGGTGGTGATGGTAAGAATATGGTGGTGCAGACAGTGATGGCAGTGATGGTTTGGAGGTGGTGGTGCTGCTGCTGGTATTGCTACTGCTGGTGATGATTGTGTTGCTATTATTATTGTAGTTGTTGGTGCTGGTGGTGGTGGTAGTGATAGTGATGCTACTGTTGGTGATGATGTTGCCATTGTTGTTGTTGTTAGTGGTGGTGGTGATGGTAGTGTTTTGACAGTGATGGGTTTCCGCCTCCATTTTGCCACAAACTGATTGGAATATAGTGTCATGGTGCATTAGAACAGCTGACCACATGAATCTGAAATGATTTCCTCCAACTCATGCATCCATACATCAACAACATTCCAATACCTTTCACAGGTAGCTCAATCTTCAGGCAATTCATAACTCCAAAAAAAAAAGGGTGTAGAGGGTAGCTACAAAAATGTATACTTATAGGCAGTTCCAATATTTGTTCGCTGTGTTTTTCTGTACGCTTGAATTGTTACATGGCTAAAAGGTGAAGAAGAAAAGTGGGCTTTGGGGACACCAAGAAAGAATCACCAATTCTCCTCGGAGAGAGATGAGAAGGGTCCACAGAAAAGGGAGATGCTGGCTGAGCCTTGAAAAAATCAGAGAAGTGTGTGCCTATCTGCCAGGGTTGGGGGGAGGGTGCCCCAAGCAGAGGGAGCAGCCTGACCAAGGCACGCGGCGTGAAAGGGCGCGCCACAATCTGGAACACGTGGGGCCTCTTACAGGCACCTGATGTCCCTCCTCATCTCTAAAATGCGGCTAGCACAAATACATCGTGAGTGAGGTCTTTAACTGATTCGTTGACCACCATGTTCCTCAGCACCCAGAACAGTGCTTGGTGCCTCGCAGACACCCAGTAAGTAGTTGTAAAGAGAGAGAAGGAAGGGAGGTGGGAGGGAGAGAGGTGAAGAAGAGGAGGGAAGGAGAGGAGGGAGGGAGGGAGGGAGGGAAGGAAGGAAGGAAGGAAGACACAATGGTTAACACCTAAGAGCTCACTGGGTAGGTCTCAAATCAGTTCCCCAAAGGCCCCGTTCCAGTTGACTTTCCTGCTTCCCCTGCACTTTTTGAAGGTGCTCCCTGCACCCCACCAGTGCCCTTCCTTTCTTCACATTTCTCCCTTGATCTCCCCACTCCCCCCTCACTGCTGCCCTGGCCCCCTGCCTCCCATGTTATAGATTAAAAACAACAGCCAAGCGGGCATTTACTGACTGTCAAACACCTCTTTGAGTTTCCTCAGAACAAACAGACTCAGCCGAGTTTTTTGTTTGTTTTCTTCCTTTTTCTAAGCTGCTGAGCTGTCCCTGGAATTGTGCAAGAGGTCAGGGGGAGGGACTGTCAACAGCTCCCTAATGTAGGCTCCTACCCCAGAAAAGGGTCCAGGGTTTTATGGGTCTGAGTGGGGTGGGAGAAAACACACACACATACAACACACACACACACACACACACACACACACACACACACCACATACACACAAACACACACACACACACTGCTGTTTGCTTTCTCAGACAGGTCTGGCATTCCCCATGGGAGAGGAGAGGCTGAAACACAGAACCCCTGCTTCCCTAATTGGACATGAAAACAGTTTGGATAAATGGAGACATGTCACCCCGACTGTGTAATCCCTTCCCGGAGAGCAGGAAGGCTGAAGGCTTTGCGGGCCTTTTGCTTTTTGAACTTTGTTTTTAAATTGTAGAAGTTTTGCAGGAAAACATTCGTGTGTTTTGTGTGATAAAATCAAAGCTAAAAGGCCCTAAGCAACCCTTTAATTCCACAGCCGGAGGAAATACTGTTAGTTGTTTTATCATGCACCCATTTATTCATTCCGCAAATATCTCCTGAAAGCCCACTCTGTCAGGCACCACTCCAGGTTTGGGGGGCGCTGTGGTGAAGACAGGCAGACCCTGCTTCTACTGGGAAGTTTCTCTTTGCAGCCCCCAAACAAAGCAATGATTTTTATAAATAGGGGAGAGATGTGGTCACATCTGTCTCATCTCACATCACCCTCACGGGATGACTGCACAGACCTACCATTCTGTAGCCTAATTTTCTGTATTTAAAAATACATCCTGAACTCCTTCTCCCTATCAGCCCATAAACTTTTACCTTAGGCATTTCAAACACTGCACAGGGCCCTATTGTTTAAATGCACCGTCATGCACTTAAATAGTGCCTGGAGATGGATATTTGGGTTGTTTGCAAGCTGAGTTTTAGAAGTGAGATTTCTAGAAAGGGAAAGTAATTGACAACCTGACAGATATGGCAGAAGGGGCTAAAGATTTCGAACAATGAAAGGCTAACTTGGCATCTTTGCTCAGTTTCACGTACTCAGGCCATGTCACCTGGAAAGGAAAGGGGCTTGTCCTAGGACACTCGGGGCTTTCTTGATATTTCCTTGGCATAAAGCGAGGCTCCACCTTAAGAAACACTCATTTTCACCTGTCTCGTGGGGTGGTAATTATCTAGTTATATGTTGGTTTCTGCTGGGAGATCACGTGCTTCTGAAAAGCCAGTCTTACCTTCCCAGTGCCTAGAATAAGGCTAGGGACAGAGGAAGTATTTGGTTAAAGCTTGGGGAAGGAATAACTAATTAAGAATATGGGAGAAAGCGAGTGAATGGCTGAATGGATGCTGGATAGATGGCTGGCTGGCTGGCTGGCTAAATGCACGACTGGCTGAATGTATGAGTAAAAATGTGGATAGATGGGTAAACAGATAGATATATAAAAATATGGAGGAATGAATGGCCCTGGCTGGTGTGGCTCAGTGGATTGAGTGCCGGCCTGTGAACCAAAGGGTCACCGGTTCGATTCCCAGTCAGGGTATATGCCTGGATTGCAGGCCAGGTCCCTGGTGGGGGGGCACATGAGAAGCAACCACACACTGATGTTTCTCTCCCTCCCTTCCCCTCTGTCTAAAGATAAGTAAATAAAATCTTAAAAAAAAAAACATATATGGAGGAATGGATAAGCGACTGGATGAATGAATGGGCGATTAAATGAATGAACCCATGGACAAGGGTGCATGAATAATGGAGTCTGTGCAGGAAAGAGGCACTGTGTGGAGGGGTGGATGGATAGGTGGATGATGACTGACAGCCAGAGTTACATGATTAACAAACTATAAAGACGCTTGCTGAGCAAAATAATTCATTGCTTACTGAAGAGTTCCCCCCATCAGGCTCCTTTTAATAAGCTCCTTGGATACAGTCAACGTTATAATTTAATTTCCTCACTGTTCACGGGTTACTGCCAAGTTTGGTACCCGAACCCCATGCCACTGCTCCCAGAGCCCCGGGCTGAGTCATCAGGGGATCCCGCAGATGGAAACTAATGAGGGTGATAATAAGAAGGAAGAGGTCACATGCCGATCGGGGCCACATGTCATGTGAAGCCCCATCACCAACATCTGCTGTCCCACATTTAGAACAGACGGGATTCCACGGCAGGAACAACTTGGGCCTGAAAAATCACTACCTGAAACTACCATCTTCCCGAACGCTCTTCCTCCTGTCCAGAGTGTCTCAATGCTCAAGCCATTGCCCAGAAATTAAGTCCCCACTTTTGTCTCCATAGGTGACAGACACCTTGGGCCATCGTTCCAAAATCAACAGAGATTAACCAGTCACTCCACTTTGGATCAATGCATCACCGGGCTTCTGTCCCAGCTTGTCTGTCAAGCCCCTTTGACCTGGCCAGGAGCCTCGGGGTCTCTCCATCCCTTGTCCCAGCCCTCAAAGGCCATCAGTTAAACAAACCATCCTGGGAGCCATCAGCACACCCTCCAGGGCAAACAAGCCTTGACCCCAGGGAGGTCAGCAGCCGGGAGGGTGGGGCGGTGAACCCAGGGTGCTCATCTGAGGCTTGTCTCCCACTGCTCTTCCTGATGGACAGCAGTGCGGCAAGAATCTAACCTGCGCCTGGGAGGAGGGGAGGCCTCAGGGGCCTCCTGCATGCCCCGTGCTGCTCTGCACAAGGCCCCATTCCATCCTCAGAAGTAGGGAGCAACGTTCCGAAGAGAAAGCTGAGGTTCAGAGAGACGAAGTGCTTTGCCCAAGGTCACCCAGCTACCAAGTGGCAGAATGAAGACTGGAGGTCAGGTGTGCCTTTTCCCAAAGCCATTTTTAAAAAAACACGTTTCAACTTGTGGCTGAACAGGTAAACAATGGGAACTGCCTCCCAGCTTGGTGTCCTCATCACGGAAATTCTAAATATTAGGGTCTGTAAATGTGTATTTTTGTGAAAATAGCAAATGTGTCCAAGAAGGAGGTCTGTTGCAGCTCGGAAAACTTGACTATTCTTGAGCGCCCCTGAAGACCAGGTGGGCACAGTGGGGAGCCCAAGCCCACCCAGGCCCTGTTCTCAGGGGGCATTCAGTCGAGTACGGAAGAGAGCTGCCAAGCCAAGACTCACACAGAGAATCTGAAATCACACCCAGTGAAAGGGACACCCAGAGGCACTGCGATAGCTAACAGGGGCTCCCCCAAAGAGTGGGCTTCCAACAGTGTCCTGGGCTGGATGGGGGGGATGGTGCACCCTGCCATTCTCTGGCTGGAAACAGTTTGCTCATTCACTCACTCACTCACTTATTCATTCACTCACTCACTCATTCATTCACAAATCCATCCATCCATCCATCCATCCATCCCTCTAATGTATATTGAATTCGGCACTTCCAAATTACACACAGCCCTTGTGAGAGCTGAATCTCTGAACACCTGCTCTGGGGATGGTTTGTGGGTCTTGGCATCACTGCATCATGAACCCCGAGAACACCACGCAACAGCCCCTCATAATGTCCTCAGGTGGTTCCCTCCTTCCGTTCATGTTATTCTCATAGTTAAGATCATACTATTAAGAAATTTGCCCTTCAACATCTATCCTGGAGCACTGTCCCATGTCACTGACGTTATTTTTAATAGTCCCATAATTTGGTTCTTTATCAAAGACTTTTAAGTAGGAGAGGACATAATCTGAGCAGTTTGTTTTTCCACTGTAAAATGTTAATTCCGGGGCAGTATGGAGGGTGAAAGGACAGGACGGAGTGGGGGTGGAGTGAAGGAAGGACAAGAGTCTGGGGGAATAGTCTAGAAAAACCCTGGCACTAAGAGAGCAGCCGAGCGCGCTGGCTGCGGACATGGGCCTGGAAACAGGCTGTCTGCATTTACGTGAAGGTGCGCATTCTTACTAGCAACGTGGCTTTGGGCGAGCGGCTTAACCTCCCCCGGAAAACATCACCTGTGCCTCAGGTGAAGGAACACCTGCGCTGTGGGTAAAAGAAGGGATGTCGAGGCTCACTGATAGGAGGCCCTGAAGAATTCCCAGGATCCTCAGACTCTCCTGACCTGCAGCTGCCAGAGGACGAGGGGAAACTGAGCCAAGAGTATTGTTCCCTTCAGCCTTGGGGCTCTGTCCTGGGCGAAGGAGACAAGGACAGGGCTGAGGGGCTTGGTTGTTTTGGGGCAACCCCACCTGCGAGTCCAGTCCAAGTCTGATAAAGTCATTATCTCCAGAAGCTCGTACATACATTCTTTCCCACAAAGCATGGATGCGCCTGGCTCAGTGCTGGGTTCGGTGCGGGGGAAATGTCTGCGGTATGGCCTTCGCCCTCAAGCGTCTTGGCTGAAGGCAGGTAATTATTTCTGAGAAGATCGTTTCAATACACTATAGTCAGCGTGACTCACTGTTCAGAGCCATCTCACCAATTATCTCTAAACACGGAAAAAGAGTTGAGTCCCCACTCTATCTATTACACAGCACGTGCCATTAGTTTTTCAGACGTATCGCCTGCACGATCTCCCAACACATATGAAAAGGCAAAGTAATCGCTTCATTTAATTAAATTAAGATGTAAAAATGCTTGGCAGGTGGTAGCTGCTCGATAAATATTGAATCAATAAACATTAAAGTAGTGAATGAACATTGAGTAAATAAGTGGAGTGAACTAACCGTCTAGGGCAGAGACTGACTAGCTGCTCACTCAACCCGCTTCCTTTTTCCTCTTCAGCTGCTGGCTAGACTGTATTTCCCAGCTGCCCCTGCAGTTAGGTGTAGTCATGTGACACTGGGGTGGGACCGAAGTGACAGATGCACATCCACACCAGGCCTATACACATTACTCATGATGCTCCTCTCCCAGCAAAACGGGAGAATGAGGCCCTAGTGGAGGGTGGAGTCATGAGATAGAAGGTACCCGGGTCCCTGGCAGATCACATGGAAGACATCCCACCGTGAGGAGCTCCTGACTGGCCCCAAGAGAGAGAGAAACACCACCACTGGGCGAGGCCACTGAAGTCTCAGGCCCCTTTGTTACATCAGTGAGCTTGTCCTGCCTCATGCCACTCAGCTCTTCCCTACCCAGTGCCGACATTCAGGCCCACAGCCAATACGTAGGCACCTTCAGGTGAATCAGGGAAAGGCACCCCACCTGTTCCCGGTGCCCTCTCTGTCCACTGCTCAGCTAGGCCAGTACCTCCCAAACATCAGTCATTCCTGTGCTACCTTCATGATTTTTACAACATCCGTATACGGCCTGTCCAAAGGTTCTTAATGATGTTCTTCATCCAAGTCACTTTGTTGTCAAATACACTTATTTCAAAAGGTGTCTTAGTATTGCTACATATGACATTGGAAATCCAGGGCCCTTTGCTCCACGTAGCAAGTCATCTTAAAAATCAACACCAAGGACACAAAGGCAGTTGCTAAGTTCTAATCAGACAAGGCTGAGAGGGCTCTGGCCCGAGGGCAGCTCTGTTTCTGGCTAAGAAAGGTCAATGACTGTGGGAGGGGGCGAGGAGGGAGAGAGCGCCAGGCTGGGACTTGCTGTCTGAGGGATCAAAGGGAACGAGAAGGCCTAGAAAATGTCTGTTTCTCACCGTGCGGTTTAATGTCACATAATGTCCTGTCCTTGTGCCTCCTTGAGGTCCCTCCCAGACGAGGAAAGAAGCTTGTTCCAGAAGATCACGAAGACGAAATGTGCTCAGACTCACTCTGAGCCCTAAATATGTGCTTAGGGACATTGACACGCGTAAGGTCTCCGGGATTTCATTTCTCCCCCTCGGCGCACCCCACCCCGTCCCCACCAGCCCCGGCAGGCAGGTGTGCAGCAGCTGCAAAACCGAGGTGCCATCCCTAGTCTTCCCGGGGTGAAGGGAGGGGAATCGCCTCTGCTATCTCCCTCTGCCGCTCCTCCCCCTGTGTAATCGGCCCCAAAGTCCTTCTCTCGGTACCTTCCTCCCCTTTGTCCAAGCCACACTTTTTCCCAGGAAACTGGAACTCGGGAGGTAACAAACATAATTTCCCCAGAGGCCCCATGACCTCCCCCCCTCTGAGTGCCATGTGAGGGGAAAGAGAAACAAACACATCAAACACATGTACACACACAGCAAACCCCCAGAGGAAGAGAGCTCTGTGTGTTGATGTATGTTGTGTTGCGTGTGTGTGTGTGGGGGGGGGGATGGTGTTCTCAAATGCCCCTGGCAGTGCGCTTAACAGGTGGTCATTATTTGAATGACTTACAAGAGTCCCAAGGTCCACTGCAATTCATAAAATAATAATACAGGGTCCAGCACAAATAATGCTCCCCGGTTTTTATTACAAAATCCTTTGTTACAAAATCGCAAGCATGTAATTCTGTAGCATAACAATATCATACTCAAGCACACCACATGACATCTTAGGTGAAATGTTCAAATTCAAAGTATAAATTATGACATGCACATTATCACCCTGCCAACCCCGTTCAGGCAGGCGTTACTTCTGCTGGACCTTGTATTTTAAAATATTTCAAATATGTAAAATTTATTATTATTATTGTTGTTGTTGTTGTTGTTATTCAGTACTACCAGGAAGCCTGCTGCTCACCAGCTGCATGATCTGTGGTGAGCTGCGTTGCTTCCCTGGATCTTGTTTCCTGACCTACAATATTTCAGCCCGATGCTCCTCACAGCCCCATCCAGCCCCAAGTAGTTAGGGTTTTCTAATTCCATAAGACATGTACAAGTCACAAATAACTCCATAAAGTCACTGTCACTGGGGAAGACAGCACAGAGCTCTGCCATCTACTAGCTGTGTGTGCTTGGGAAAGTGACTCTGTTGCTCTGTGCCCAGTGTTTTCTCTGTAAACAGGGATGAGGTAGCACCTACATGGTTAGGCCATAAGGAGGACTGAGCAAGTTAATGCACATAAATTGGTACGGCCCCTGGTGTAACGCAGTAAAGCACAGTCGTGCTGGAACCTCAGCTGGGTGGCCCTCCTCATGCCTCAGTTTCCCCGTCTGTCAAGTGGCATACTCCTCAGGGAGCTGTTGTGAGGACTGAGTTAGGAGTGTAACTGGCGTGTGGCCCGCTCTCAATACGCGGTGCCTGTTATGACTGCTGTGGTGGTGGCTGTTATTTCCACACGGTGCCCTGGGACCAGGTGAGGTGACCTCAGCAGGGGAGAGGACTCCTCCCACAGGAGTTGGGACTCTTTCAAGACTGGAAAGTTCAGAAATTCAGAGATAGGCGGAGGGGCTCTGCCTAGCACCCAGTCCCCAGGCAGCCTGAGCAGCTCAGAAGGCAAGGTGGTAGTGGCGGGGGCCGGGGGGAGGCTGGAGAGGCGGGCAGGAGGGCCCCCAGTTCATCACTGCACTCTAAGGATTACAGGAAGACTCCTAGGGCCCCCTCGGCCTGGCCTCGGCCTGGGGGATAAGCAAACACATCTTTGTGGTGTGCCTCTGTTGAGTAACCAGGGCAAACTCTCTGTGTGTGTCTTGTCTTCCTGCCTTTTATTCCACTAATGAAAGGGAAAGAGAAGAGAGATTTCCCTTTAGAAAATCAGGAGACAAGAGGAAAGCATTAAATGCTGAGAGCCCAGAGGGCGTGTACACGATCTACCCACACAAGGCAAGTTCCTTGTCTCTCTAAATCCTTCCAACTGTTCCGCGGCCAGGTGCTGGCAGCCAAGTTAACCATTGTCGCACAAGAGATGAACAAGTTCAGGTTGGCTCTCGGGACCCATGGGTGTGGGAGACAAAGAGACAGAGGTCTTTACTGCGGATGTTCTAAGACGTTGGCTGGGAGAGGCTTCTAGGGGCAGGGAGGTTAGACAAGACAAAAGAAGCCAAGCAGCCCTTTGTAGCAGAGGATCTGGCTTGGATTCTTGTCCCATCTGCTGTGGGACCCTGGGCACATCCCCTTCCTTTTCTGGGTTTTGATTTCCACATGTGAGAAATTAATGGAGAGGAACGAATGGCATCCAGGTTCCAGTCTTGTCCTTTGAGCTGAGGTTGCTGGGCCAGGCTTTGAGTTAGCCCTGGGGAGCACATGGAGGTGGCACAGAGGGACAAGTACAGTGAGCTTTTCTGCAGTGACGCTGACCCACATCCAACTAACAAGGCTGCGGCCAGGTCTCACCCGGCCTCCTTTCATGGGACATAGAATAGGTGGTTCCATGACATTCTTTTCCCATGCTTGGGCCCGGAGAAGGGATCAGACCCTTGGTGATAAGAATTTAGAATGTGAAAATGTTGTTCTCAGTAACAGAATGCAGTTGCTTAAATGAGGACCTATTCATCCATTCTTTCACAGAACAATCCAGCCATCCATCCATCTATACATGAGTGCACGTTTCCATCATTAATCAATCCATTCATCAGTTTATGACTGTGCCCATGCATCCGTACATGTACTCATTCATGTATATGCATATGTATACATGTGTCCATCCGTTCATTCAGTCATCCAAACTTCCCTCTATCCATTCATTCACTCATCCATACATGCACAGACACACAAACACACACATCTATACAGGTACCCATCATCTCAGCTATGCATTTACATAGCCACTCATCCAAAAACTTTATCCATCCAAATATCCATTCATTTGTTTATACATATACTCACCCATTCATATGTTCATACATCTACCCATGCAATGATCCACTCACTCATGAACCCATACATGCACCCATATCTACAAACCTATCTATCTACTCACACACAATACACACAGCTTTCTGCCCATCATTTATCCACATGTGCATCCATTCATTTATTTTTCCATTCAGTGATGCACCATCTTCCATTCCTCCATCCATCCGCTCTTTGCAAGGGGACACAGAGAGAGAAGACCCTTACCTACTCCTTTGAAGAGTTCACTAAGTATTGACAGACAAGAGAACAGACATTTTCAATTAAGTGTGAAAACTCTTATGATAGAAAGCAAAGAGACAGAGGTGAGAATGGGGGCAAATAGGGCCATAAGAATAACTACCAGCAAATAAGCCGTTCCCGTGCGCCTGGGTGATTGCTTACCCCTCCCCCTAGTTTTACCAGCTGGAGAGGGTGATCCTCACTGTGACGGTGAGGAAACCGGGCTGTGGAGAGGTTAATTAGTTCTCCCAGTCACACAGCAGGTCAGTCGTCCAGCTGAGACTCAAACACCCTTGTCTCAGAGCCCAAGCCCCTCACCCATAGTGGCTCATTCCAGTGAAAGAAGCACAGGAATGAAAGCAAAGAAAGTCAGAACTTCCTGAACTTATCAAAAGCCCCAGGCCGGAGGGACCTCTGCAGATATCCCATCTCTGCAAGTAAACTGTATCGCAGGGGACAGGGAACAGACAGGGGGACAGAGGAGGGGCCACTTCCTTTGAAAGGAATAAAAACTCTAACAACTTGTGGCAGGTAAAATGATAACACCCCCCCTCCCCCAATATGCCCACACCCTAACCCCCAGAACCTTTAACCTGTTACCAGAAGGTTTGGCAAAAGGGACTCTGTAAATGTGATTAAGGGAAGGGTTTTGAGAGGGGGAAGATTATCCCGGGTTATCTAGACAGGCCCAATCACTGGGTCTTTTTTTTTTTTTTTTTTTTAAGATTTTATTTATTTATCTTAGAGAGAAGAGAAGGGAGGGAGAAAGAAAGAGAGAGGAACGTCAATGTGTGGTTGCCTCTTGCATGCTCCCCGACCTAGCCCACAACCCAGGCACGTGCCCTGACTGGGAAATTGAACCGGTGACCCTTTGGTTCGCAGGCCAGCGCTCAATCCACTGAGCCACACCAGCAGGAGCCACTGGGTCTTTATAAGAAGGAGGAGAGAGGGTCAAGGTCGGGAAGGAGATCTGAAATGGAAGCCGAGGTCAGAGTGACACAGAGGCTGCGAAGGAAGGAGAGCAGATGAGCCAGAAGCTGCAAAAGGACAAGTGAGCGGACTCCTCCCTACGGCCTCCGGAAGGAATACAGCCCTGCTCACTTTGGCTTTCGCCCAGCGTAATTGCTTTCACATCTCGGACCTGGAGGACTGTGAAGTAATAAATTCATATTGCATTGAGCCAATATGTTTGCAGTAAGTTGTTACAGCAGCGATCAGAAACCGGTACACGCCATTTTGGCGTATATTACCACTGTTAGCATCTTCTTCCCCAAGAGCTGAGAAATTCTTATATTTGACTGCCGTATCCCTTCTGATTTTGTTTCTTAGAGTATCAACACTGAATAACTATAAAAGTTTTATTGAGATATAATTTACATACCATAGAATTCATTCATTTAAAGTGCACCTTCCATGGTTTTTGGTATATTCACACAGACGAGCAATCACCACTACAGTCCATTTGACAGTTCTATCACCTCCAAGAAAGGCTCTGTGCCCTTTAGCTACCATCCCCCAGCCCTAAGCAACCATTAAGCTACTTTCTGTTTGCATTGCTTTCCCTGTTCTGGATATTTCCTATGAGTGGAATAATATAATATGTGGTCATCTGTGACCGGCTTCTTTCACTTAGCCAGGTATGTTCAAAGTCTATCCACCTATGTCAGTACATTCTGAAAACAAGGTATATTCACAGCAGTGAAGGGTTTTGTGTTGAAGTGCCTCATAGAAGGTGGAGTGACCTGAAGGAAGGAGAGACGTCTGTGAGACCTGAAGAAACCAGGGAAGGCTTCATGGAGGTGGTGGGTCTCACAAGATGATAAGATTTACATGTTTGAAGCAGGAAGTAAGATGAGTATGTAGAAATGACAGAGACAGTACTGACTTGCTGAAAAGGTCTGTGTTAGACAAAAGGAGAAATAACTTCTAATGAATAATAATAAAAACTATGACAACAATAACTGTTCACATGTCAGGTACTGTCCTAAAGGTTCTATGAGCTCGTTTAGTGCTCATAACGGTCCTTTGACGCAGCTTACATCATCATCCCCATTTTCCAGATGAGAAAACTGAGGCACAGAGAGAGTAAATAATTTGACCCAGACGGCAAGTTAGAGCCAAGAGCAAACCAAAGTCAGCCAGCAGGGGAGCTGTGAACGGTGGAAGGCCAGAGAACAAAAGTGCTGGGTCCCATGAGAGGAAAGGCCACCAATCTAGACAGTCACACATTGAACCTGGATGTTTGGGGGCTCAAACCATGACTCCATGATTTGAATTTCCTGGCCTTGGAATCCTATCAAAGCTCTCTCTAACTTCTTTGATCCTGATTTCCACGCCAGAAAAATAGGGCATGGAAATGGTTAGTGCTTAGAGGGTTGATATCAAGATTTCTAGAAATCAGGGTCCTCCAAGTAGGGACTCAATAAATATTGAAATTGGGGTGGGATGCTGACGTTCTTTTCTGTTAGGGTGAGGGCCTTAGAAACATAAGATGGAAGTCAGGTGAAGCCCCAGGAGGTGAGCAAGCATGCCCCGGAGGTTTAGAATGTCACCTCTCACATTTAGAATGTCACCCTAGTCAGATTCGCGTCCCAGCCTGGCCACTTCCTAGCTTGGTGCCTAGAGACTCATTGCTTCGTTTCCCACCACTTTTCTATGGGCAGGCAGGGCATGGAAGCAGTCCCTCTGCAGGAGTTGCCCTGAAGATTCACTGAGTGAATATGCTACACTAAGTGCCTGGAGCCGGTCCTGGCAAGGGGAAGTTCACGGACACCATAGTGAGAGGCCAGGCCTCCGAGCCACCAAACGAGAATCTTCCGAGGACAGCCAGGCTGGCTGTGTTGGGTGCCCATGTTTTATGCTGTGACCAACTGATTGCTGTGGGTGCCACAGGCTCGGGGTCTCCTGTCTCACATGCCAGCATTCAGTACTTCACTCCCACGAGCTCGTGAGCTTTCAAAGAGCAGGGCAGGGAGGGCCATTTTGCAGCCGTATGCACGCACACGCACACACGCACACACAGGCCCCCACCGGGATCCAGCTATTGTGTGATGCAGATGAACTTTCTACTGTTCAGATGTGAGTCAGCACCAGGGAGCAATTGCTTCCCAAGTCCTATTTATGGCCGTTTTGTTTTGAAGGCGTTAGCGAGGGCACGGGTGGCAGACGGATATTGTTGTTTTTCTGAAAGTCTATTTGGAAAAAAAAAAAAAAACCCACACACAATACTGTGGCCACTCGGCTTCACAGCAATGAGGCGGAAATGCACGCTCTCCGTTCATGTGGGCTTTTGTTGCAACTCAAATCCGAAATGACCATGGACAGATATTCTATTGTGGAGACAAGTTTTTCTTTTTTCCCTTATTTGTTAAAAAGAGAAAGCGCTCTTATGGGACACCCTGAATATTTGAATCAGCTCCCTAATGAGAATCTCTATAAGAGATTGCCTTGCCCAAGGCCACTGAGCTGTTTAGGAAAGACTTGTGACTAGACTCCAGGGAGTTTAACTCACTATCCCAAAGGTTAATCTTTCCTAAATTACCGACACAGAAAATTCTTGTTCTATCCTCCCCCAACCCAAAGGCCAACCATTGCCATGGTGAAATGAAGGGAACCTGCTAATTGCTCTATGGGGCACAGAACAGAGCCCGCCACAAAGACCCAAGCAGCCCAAGTGTCCATGGTGCAAGTTGGGAAGGCTTGGCTTGGGGAAGATCCCCAAGTCTGTTGTTTTTCTTCCCTCTCCAAACTCCCATTGTTTTAAACTCCACTCGTGATTCTCCAGGGCGTGTGGGGAGCTGATATTACAAGATTGAATGGGGGGCGGGACTGGGACCCACCCCACCTCTCCTCCCTCCCCCAGAGGGTTCCTGGCTAGGACTGAACCCAATCCTATTTTCCTTGATGGGATCTTTGTTGAAGGCATTAGCAAGGACTGGGGGAAAGGGTGGAGCCCGAGTCAGCCCAGTTTTCCAAAATAAAGCCAGAGATAAGACATCAAGATCCCTAGATTGCTGCTCTACTGTCCCAGCACAAAGCCCTTGCTAGCCCAGGAGGGATAACAGATCTTATCAAGGGAGCAGGTCTTCTGCAAAGAGCCCAGCATGCTTTCCTTTCATCCACACAGGCTAGCCCCTGACCTTTTACAAGGACCAGGCTACAGGGACACCTTACTAGGACAATTTAGAAGGGGGACTGGAACTGTGAGCATGTTAGTACATGACCAGTGGGAGCACCGTGGGGGCAGTGAAGCTCATGAGCCCTGGTTTTCTTGGGTCTCAGCCTGTTGCTCCCTTCCTTCCATGAATATTTACTGGGTACCCACAATGCGTCAGGTTCTAGTCTAGATCTTAAGAGACGTAACTGTGGGCACAGACATGGTCCCTGACCTCTGCAGACTCCCAGCAGAGGGGAAGAAAGACAAAGATGGGGGTACGATGACACTCAGGCTCTTCACCTGGAGGCCAAGGACCATACAGAGTGATGGAGCCTGCGACAGATGAGGTCAGGAGTGTGTGGGAGCCAAGGGACACAGCCACTCAGACCAGAGACCAGGGATAGTTCCTGGAGGCGGCAAGGTCTACCCCAGTTTCTCCGCCCGGACACTGCTGACGTTCGGGACTGGATGCCTCTGTGCCCCGGGAGCCACCCGATACACTGCAGGATGTTTAGCAGCACCACTGGCCTCTGCTCATTAGGTGCCAGTAAGTAGCACCCTCCCTGCCAAGTCCTGGGGACTGGACATTGACAAATTATCCCCTGGGTGGCAAAATCACTCTCCCCTCAATTGTCTAAACCATTGGTTCAGACAGAGGCGCAAAGAACACATGGAAGGCAGGGTGGTACAAGGCTCTGAGCACTGCACTCTGTGGCCTTGTGATGTGTGACCCAAGGTCAGAACTGAATTTTATTCCATAATAATCCACTGAAGCCACCAAAAGATGAAAGTGAGTGAGTGACACAATCTGGTCTTGGTTTTCTTTTTCTTTTAAAGATTTTATTTATTTATTTCCAGAGGAGAAGGGAAGGAGAAAGAGAGGGAAAGAAATATCAGTGTGTGGTTGCCTCTCGCACCACCCCACTGGGGACCTGGCCCGCAACCCAGGCATGTGCCCTGACTGGGAACTGAATCGGTGACCATTTGGTTTGTAGGCCTGCAGTCAATCCACTGAGCCACACCAGCCAGGGCTGGTCTTGGTTTTCAAAAGCCCCCTCAGTGGATGCAGGGTAGGGTTGGTTGGCAGTGTGGGGGACGGCGAGGCGATGCGGGTGGCGCAGGGGGACCACGAGGAAGGTCTTCCCCAGGGAACCAGTCCAGGGCCTGCAAGTGACCTCAGCAGACCTTGTGTGGCGCCAGGACTGCGGAGAGGAGCCCCTCCCCAGCCAAGCCCGGCACCCCAAGCTGACGCATCCTCCCGGGCAGTGGTCCAGGGGCTGAGCCAGGAAGGAGCTCCTCCTCCAGGTCCGCCGGCTCCAGGGGACAATGCCGACATCCCGGTCACCCTGTGACTCAGAGCAAAGGGCCTTTCCCTTTCTGGAAAGATAGCCCAGTTTTCAAGGAGCATTAGGTGTCAATGGGAGGACACGGAGCCTTTACATCGGAGCCAAGGCGCCGTGGGAGTTCTCCCGGCCAAGTCCATAGCCACCGAAGGCAAGCGACCTCGCGCCAGAAACCTGTGACGTGTGAGGCTGTGACGTGTAAGGCAGTGGACTCTAGGCCTACGGGGCCCCATGTCACCGCACACGGCCTCCTTCCCTGTCATCTTGTCTTTGACACACGAATGACCATTTTTCGAGAAACTACAATGAAGTGTACTTTACTCTAAGACAATTTTAAACTTCACTGCAGTTGAGTTCCTTGCTAATATCACGTATCGCTATTCGGGAGGTATCACTACCTTAAAGATGGATTCTAGTGCAGTGAACTGTCCAAAGTCACAGAGTCACCCAGCTAGGGTGCTGGGGGACCCAGGGATTCACGCTCGATCTAAGTGTCAAGTCTGAGTTTCTGTCACCGTCCAGAATTCTGAAGCCCACGAGACTTCACACACAAACCCTGATGACTACAGAGCAAACACTTCTTCCAGTTCTGCCTGTTGAGATCATAGGAACTACATCACCAGGAACTATAATCATCAGGAACTATAATCACCTGTCTACTTCAGCTTTCAAATTTCAAAATTAATTTAAAAAAAGAAAAAGGAAACAACAAACCACGGGCCAGTCGTCTCCCAGCTAACGAAGACCACCGTCCCCGCACAGCACTCACTGGGTGACAGTGTCATGCGCAGATACCCGCTGCCACACCTCCCTTGACAGGCTGTGAGGTCAGCACTGTGGTTATTCCCGTTCTGCACACGAGCAGATCACGACTCGACCCCTCTCAGAGATGCCTCCCAGCTACAAAGCGACAGAGCCACAATTCAAAAGGAAGTCGGTCTGACTTCAAAGCATCAGCGCATACAGCGTAATTTTAGTCGCTGCCCACACTGCGGGCTTCTTTCTCCCTCTGCACCCAGCGGGAGGGGCCCAGGCGGGACACCACCACCTGGACCCACGGCCTTTCTTTCCTGGAAAATAACAGGGCTTTTATGCAGCACCAGGCAAGGATCCAGGGCTCTTGACTTGGCCTTGGGAACTCTCAATAGGGACAGGCTTTTCTCCCGCTCCCCAGCCCTTTCAGACCTGCAACTCTTCAGAAAACGCGGGCACCGAGGAAGGTCGCAGGGACAAAGGCGCCCACCAAGTACTTTCGAACAGCGTGCGCCAGCATTCTCCTCGCACCAGCCAGACCCATCTGTGGAGCGAGATCAAATCTCTCCCCTGCGTAAAGCCTCTGCATCCTTTTCTTTGGGTCAGATCCAAATTCCTTTTGTAGCCCCTCCTGAGTTGACCTGGCCCAAACTCCTGGCCTCTCCCCTCTCTGGGCCCACGGGCCTGCAGCTGTTTCTCAAGCACCCCACAACCCACGAGGGGCCGTGGGCCTTTGCAGGTACCGTCCTCTGTGTCCTCCCCATTGTTCACCCGTGCTGTCTCCTCCCCAGCTTTGACAGGGCTGGGGGTCACGGTAGGTTTTGGAACAGAGGCGTGCACAAGAGAAAGGAACTGGCCTTGGCTGAGCACCTGCAATGGGGCTGGCAGGTACGGGATTTAAGTGAGCCCTCCCAGCCATCTGATGAGGTCTTTACAGACAGACCATTGAAGTCTAAAGAGGAAGAAGTGACCTTGCCCAGAGCCCGCCGGTCTCCAAGCAGAGGCAAGATTTAAGCCCACGCCTGCGGTGGGCCCAGCACCTTCCCCTCTTCATGGTCTTGGTGAAACTCTGAGTTGTGAGCTCGGGAAACTGTTCGGGGTTCAGCTCTGGGGCAATTCACTTGTCCCCATGGGAGCTGGCAGTGTTCGCGAAGCCTCATTAACCTCCCAGGAGGCCGAGTGCACCAAGGAGTTGGACTTCTTATGAAGCCAGCCCAAAGACTGGAGAACAGAGCAGCAGAGGCACCTGGGAGCATGAGTCCACCCAGTACGTCTGGGGATTAAGGGCCTCTTAGCATCGCCGCTACCTGTTAATTAGAGCGCCAACAAGAAGAGCCCTGGCGATGGGGACAAGGCAGAATCTGACGGGTGACTGCCACGAGAGTCTTGCCTGCATGGTTTATGGCCCTACCTTGGGCCTCCCCAGACAGCACTCAGCCTGATCTCTAACAACCCTGGTTCCAAGGGCAGCTGTTTTTCCGTGTTATCTGCAGATCAGCTAAAGAACCAAACAAGGCTTAAATTCCCACCCAGGGCTGGTGAGTGGATTAAGGCAAAAGACCCAGACGTCACATGGGGGCCTTCAGGGAAGTCCACAGAGCAGGGAAGGTGTGTGACCTTTGAAGGCGCTATCATCTGACTTCAACATGCCCAGAAAACAACAACTCCTAAGCCACATGCGTGTGAAGAGTGCGTAAGCAGGAGAGGGCCCTCTGCTTTCCGCATTCCAGAGCGTGGACCGATGGGTTGCTCTCACTCAACCGTCTGGACTACCCAGGAATCCTGAGTGTCTGGGCCACGAAGCGCTCCCTGGCAAAGCTGGGAAGGGCCAGAGAGTAAATATTTCCAACTTTGCTGCAACTCCTGGACTCTGAGGCCATAGCACCCAGCAGCCACGGGCCACAGGTCAATGGACGCCTGAGCGGGGCTATGTGACAGGAAAACCGGCCAGTCCTCCCAGTTTCGCCCGTGAGCCATGGTCTGTCGGCTCCTGCTTTACAAAGCAGGCGAGATTCTCAGACAGGGGTATCATCAGCACTTCACCAAACTGTCTTCTGACTAAGGTGGGGAGAGGGACCTTCTGAAGGGGAAGATTTTCCTGCAAAGGCGAATGAAGACGGCTGTGCTTCTTTCTGAGGCTCTACTTTCTCCGGGGCACATTGAAATGACATGGACACCTGGCCCCACCCGCACCTAGAATTGTGGGGAATCCCAGGTCTGTTCGCTGCTCTTCCCAGTGTCCAGCATGCAGCAGGAACTCAATTAAAGAGCTGCTGAGCTTCTGGCTGCCACTCGGAACCTTCTGGGCAGGCCCCTCTCTCCCATTCAGTTACAGCCTTGCCGGGCCCACCTGGCATGACCGGGGAGCTGTCCTAGGCCACTTAGGCAAGTTGGCAATCTCCCCTCCCTCCGCCTCTAGTGGGCCTCTCTCTTAGTCACTATCCAGAGACACACACTGGCAAGCAGAAAACACGCCAGTGAACACTGCCACAGGAATCATGCCATGTGTGTTCCGTCTTTAATTACTTATTAAAAGCAGGCCAGATTTTCCTAACTGGTGACAGTGAACATGTGTTACTTTTGTAATTAAAAAAAAGAAAGAAACTCTTTTCATGTGCAAACCAGGATGGAAAACCATGTGAACTATTACACACGGCCGCGTTTCTCAAACTTCAGAGTGCTTAAGCACCACTGGCATGCCTGCCACAAACACCAGTCCTGGGCATGGCCCCCAGCGGCTCCTCTGCACTCGTTCCAGGGCGGGGCCTTGGGATCTGCATTGCGAGGACATGTCCCTGGGTGAGTCTATTAACACAGGTGGAACTGGACCAGGCTTAGAGAAAACACTGTCCCACCCAATGCCTTTAATTGGCTTCTAGCAATTGCTGCATCTTTTAAGAGGACAGTCCAAGACATCAGAGCGTCTGCTGCCCCCAGAAAAAATCTACAATTTCAAAAAAGCATCGTGGACAGGACATCCTGTGGCTAGCTGTTCTGAAGAAGCCCAGCCTACGAATTACCTGTGAGGGCCTTTGACCCAGGTTTTCCCCAGCTTATCTGCTAGGTCGCCTGTTTGCTCCACCTCAAAAGCGAACAGAGGTACCTCCACCTCCAAAGCATCTTAGGCTGCTTAATTACACTAATTGCCACCCCAGGCTGTAAATTTCATGTTAATGCTCTACCAGGTGATTCATGTGGTAAATTACACACTTAAGACTTCACCAAGGTTTACCTTCTAATCCTCAACTCACTCAAGACACCAGCGTCCACGCCCCCAGACCTGGAGCAGCTGGGTGAGAGGTGCAGATAGGCAGGGACCTCACACAATGCCTCCCTCCATCCCAGTCCCCACCTCCATTTCGTCTTTGTCATCTGTCCTCGGGCGATTGGAACTCTTCCCCAGAGCAGGCAGGGCTCCACTTGTAGACAAACGCCCGGCCAAGCCCTCCGCTCTCAGGGACAGATTACAGACCATTGAGGAGGAAGAAACTAGACAAAGGATTCAATCTGCACCTCTTAAAGGCCTGTCTCCACATCCGCCGGTCCTTGCTCTCCTGGTACCTGGCAGGAGCCTGCGCATTCATCTCCGAGAGCACTCCTTTGGTCCTGCCCCTCACAGCCCCAACGCCTCCCGTGGCTCCCACAGGACGGAGTCTCAAACCCACACCTTGGGAACTGAGTCTCAAGGCCCAACCCCGCTCGGCTTATCTGCAGAGTAAACCGCCTCCAGCTTCATGAAATGAAGTGACTCTTGTGTACCATCCTCATTCCTCTGGGAGGTGACTGGGCCCCGCTGAGTAGTTTGTACGCAGAGTCGCCCATGGCCCTGGGGGCAGAGAGCAGCTGGGGTGGCAGGCTCCCTAACTTACACGAGGGGCACCTGGATGAGGACAACGAACAACTCGAGCTCCTAGGGCACCTCCCTCTAATCTTTGTGATCATGTGTCCCCTCCAGCATGGTGGCTTCAGGACACACCCACAGCTCCAAAGGTGACACGTCCCAAGAGCCAGGGTCAGGCAGAAGCGGGATCTCCTTTCATGTCCTGGCCTCACAAATCACACACACGGCATCATTTCCGTCCAGGAAATGCAAGCCACCGGGGTTGCCCACATTCAAGGTGAAGCGATGAACACGGGCCTCTGGCTGGGAGGCGTGCCAAAGGCTGCGCAAGCGTACTTTAATACCACCACGGACCCCAGACTCCTTCTCAAATATACGGGCCTGGATTTCACTTTTCAAACAGGCCCCCTGCTTCCAGTCACCCTGCTCTACTTACAATTTAAAGATCCCACTTGAACTTGCCCACGCCATGCCAACATTTGCCCCGTCGTCCCTGCGAGGAATGGCCCCCTTGGTCCTGCCAGCCCAACGCATGGGCTCAGTCTCTTTTTTATGTCGCCTGTTGTTGGTACATATCAGAGGACAACTAATCATTCTCTGCTTTGTGACATCCCTTCTACCCCCATCTCAATTATCTGGTTTAAATCTTTCAGGATTTAATTTCTCACGTGTGGTTACTTTATCTCTTTGGCCAAGTCTTCGTCATAATCGCCAACTACTGAGCAGTTTCTCTGGGTCCGGTACAGTCCTCACCTATTCTGGACAACAAGCGGGAAACCCAGGGATGAGGAACTCATTCTGCCTAAAAGAAACTAAGGCACTGACAGGTGACCTAACGTGGCCAAGTTCACATAGGCTCTGAAGCCGCAAAGCTGGACCTCGAACCCAGTTCTCTCCCCCAAAGCCTGACCTCTACCCCCTCTGTGATCCTGTCTTTTATTTTCATCCCTGTGCCTTCCATCGCCTTGCTGCGGACACTCGGAATATCGTCAGTTTGCTTTTACTTCCTCTGCCTTGATTTGATTTTAATTTTTTTATCTGGGGTCTGGGTACAGGGTCAGACAGAAGCCTAGCACAAGGGAATTTCTTAGGACTAAACAAAAGAGTACCCAGTTGATATGTGGGGATTGATAGAGATGAGTGTCAGTCATGAGGATCTAACACGCATGGGAAAACTTCGCAGTTAGTCATTGGGTCTTCTGCTGGTTCTTGAGTCACTTCACCGCCTGGTCCAAACCCTTCCTGACTACGTGTCCCCACTCCTCAAAGACAAACATCACTTTCTGGCCCGTTCTGTAAGCTTCGGCTTTTCTGAGAAGCTTTACAACCCCTGTTCCCCACCACCAGCCTCCCCTTCCAGACTGGATCTACCTCCTGATTATGGCCTATTGTGGGCTGAATTATGTCCCCTAAAGACACAGTTCAAGTCCCAACCCCAAGTACTTGTGAATGCAACCTTATCTGGACATGGGGTCTCGGCAGATGTAATTGAATTCAGATGAGGTCATGAAGTGGGCCCTAATCCAGTGTGACTGATGTCCTTAGAAGAACATGGGAAGAGACACACAGGAGGAAGGCCATGGGACAACAGAAACGGAGCTTTGAAGGGAAGCAGCCAAAGGCAGCTGGAGGCTGGAAGACAGCAGCCAGGCCTCCCCACTCCAGCCTTTGGAGGGAACATGGCCCTACTGATAACCTCGATTTTGAGCGTTTGGCCTCCAGAAAAGCAAGAGCATAAACATTTGTTGTTTAAGTCACCCAGCTTATGGTGCTTCGTGGCAGTGGCCCTAGGAAGTTAGCACACCCCCCCCCCCATAGCGCTACCTTAGAAGCCCTCTGCCTCGCTTGCCCGCATGCCTGCAGAGAGCAAAGTGGCCAGACCTCACAAAATTGTACTCACACATGTGCATGAGTGGAAGTCACCCCATCCAGCCGATTAGAGGCCATCACTATCCATGTCACCCCAGAATGATACAGCCATGGTCAACACCCATTCTTATGGATTCTTCTCTCACCAGGACACACAGTGCGCCCTCTGGTTTCAGAAGGGCCCACAGACTTGTGTCTGCCCCGTGTCACTGACTAAACCCGCCATGAGCAGCGTATCCTGAGGATCCTCCAAGGCCTGCCCCTGTAAACTCCTCACCCTCTGAGCAATTAACTAATGGGCGGTTGCAAGTAATTAGACTCCTCTCCGAGTCCCCTGGCCAAGCTGCCTGTGGAAGTCTGAAAGCAAAGATTATCTACAATGCACAGGCCTCCAAACCGGGGAAATAAACCTAAAAGCTCCACGTATTGAATCAAACTCCCTGCCTCAAATTCTTATGGTAAAAACCGTATTCAGCCGCTAACCTTTCTCCTAAATTGCCCATCCAAGACAGACCATTATTATAATGAAATATCTCGGCCAGGAGGTTCTTGGTTTCAGCTAAAAGGTTTTCTTTCCGAATGCGGTGCTCACGGGCGCTGCCTTCACTTGGGGGCCCTTCCCCTTGGCTGTCTCGAAAGGACTTCGACAGGTCCCTGTATATTTTGATTTGCTTCACTTCGGCGTGTGGGTTGGCATGCCCCAATTCTAGTGACGTGAAAACTGGAGAAGATGGGGCAGCCCCAAGAAAGGAGTCTGGAAAGAGAGCCATCATTTCAGCGAGGGAAACAGGGGAGAAGAGCCTCGGGTTCTAGAAGGTTCCATGTCCCTCTGCCCTATGGGAGACCGAGACTGCTGAAGGGAAGAGGTCAGCCCTGAACACCTGCAGGGCATCGCTGTCATCTGGACTGTAACTCAGAATGGCCGCCGCGCGGGGCTGTCTCAGGAGGTGTCCAATAAAGTGCAGCGCTCAGTTGGGAAATGCTGAGAGCACAGACTTTAGGGAGACTGGGGGTGGGGGCCTTGTCAAGGCTTGAGGATAAGGGCTTGCGTACCGACTGGCCATTGGGGGCCCCGTCCGCGTGACGTCTGCATCTACCTTCTCCCCCAGTATCCTCCGCAGAGGTCTCGAACGGGTGGTACAAGGCCAGACCCGGCCCCCGATATGCTCTTTCCAATCGGTCTGGTGTTGCTTCGTCTTATATTTTCCTTAATGCTTTTTCACGGAGTAGTACAGCGATTTTCAACCGGTGTTGGTGTGGCACAAGAAATTTTAAAACGTGCAAGGCCTGCCTATTTAGTCAGGGGCACTGACCCCTTTTTCCTCAGACTGTCACATAAATGACAACCGCCAACACAGCAATAGCCATCTGGTGTGAGTGAATCAAAATCATACCTCCTTTTTTTTTTATGTCAGATCGTCAAAAAATATATATTTTTTGGTGTGCTGCAGAATTTTGGTAATTAGTTTATGTATGGCCGTGAGATGAAAAAGGTTGAAAAATCGCCAGAGTAGTAAGGTAAAGAAAATGGGAAAGTTCATGTTAAAATGCCAGTTCCTCTTGAAAAACCAAAAAATTGGGCCCACTGGGCTGCTATCTCCTGGTCCCCGTTAGATGGGCAATGCCCCCCCCCCCCCCCCCCCCTCCCTTCTCTCACAGGCCAGCTCTGCTGAGCAGTTGAGTTTGAGACCCTCCCCTCATCTAACTGCTAGGCAACACTGCCCTGCTGTTTTTCTACAGGAACAAATCAAAGGCCATCCTTTCCACAAAAACTCTCCACCCCGTTGACAGAAAAATTCCCTCCCGGTGCTACTGTCCTGCTACAGGTTTGCCCGACTTATTTGAGGTAGAGCCTCCCCTGTGTCTGGGTTATCCGAATAACTCCACACATCCCTCATGACTCAGCACAGAGGTCAGTCACCTCCTCAGTGAAGCCCTCCCAGATTGCTCCTCCTTCTGGCCCACTCCAAGGCAGGTTGAACACTCTTCCTTTGTGCTGCCATTAGCGGTCTGCTTTCCCCCTATCCAATCTCTTACCATCCTGCATTGAAATGCCTGTTTCCTCTCAGTCCCCCTTGCTGGGCAGTAAGCTCTATGTAGGCAGGGGCTGGGCCCACACTCTGTATGGGGAGCATGAACTGTGGAGCCTGGCCCTTGGGAGGATCTTGATAAGTGTTTGCAGAAGAGAGAGAGAAAATGGGGCAGGAAGAAAGACAGGGCTGTGCTGCCCAGGACAGTGCGAATGCTGACAGCAGGAATGCAGGACAGTAATAGTCATAATAATAATAGCACCTGACACCTACCGCGGTGGGGGAGGAGGGGTGTATGTGAGTCTTTTACAAATTAACTCATTTGGACTCAGGCTAGGTCCTCTGGGAAACAGATGCCTGGATGGACTCAGACAGTCTAGAGATTTCTCTGAGTGCCTGTGGCGGATCAAGGGGGAGAGAGAGGGGGCGAGAGAAGGAATGGGCAGGGAGCGTCTGAGGCTGCTGCTCTGAGGAAGGGAGCTGGGGAATGTCCAACCAGCACCGCCCGTCAGAGGCCTCCCGAATGGCCAGGCTCTGGCTGCATGCTCAGTCATTGGTGGGGGGCAGCCCCGGGAAAGTGTGAACACGGGGGGTTGTTGACCAGCTCCTTGGGACTGCTGGGAGGCCTGGGTGGCTTAGTCTCACCACTGCTGAGGAAACGGAGCCTCAGCAAAGAGGGGTGACTTGGCCCAAGGTCACAGGCACGAGTGCACACACACACATACACACACACAAACTCTTACAATGGATGGAACCAGACAGCAGCACAGATGGGGCCAGCTCCCAATTGTGTGGAGCCACCATGCCCCAGGCCTGGGGATCTCAGCAGCCTTGAGAGAAAGACAAGGGTGGCTTACAGTGGGGCTGATGGCCCAAGGCACATTATGAGACCCGGGCGGGGAAACTGACTTTTCCATTCTAGAGGAAGGCCGGCAGGCATGCCCAGGACTCCTGGCTTCTCTGCCTCCCAGAGGAAGGAGACTTGGAGCTTGAGAGAAGGTGACCAGCTCCCTTGTCAACCCCCCCACCCCCATATAGCATCAATAACAGACGCCTAAATAACAACCTGCAAGTACCAGGGGCTGATGAAGCTTTCCATCTTTGTATGTGGTCAACCGTTAACACTGCAGGCAGGCCTGGGGTGAAGGCACCTTTACCCCCTGCTTCACAGAGGGGAAGACTGAGGCACAGAGAAGGGGAAAGGCTTATTCAAGGCCACAGCTTGTAAATGGCAAAGCTCAGCCACAGACACAACACCCTTGAGGGCTCTGCTTGCTCCAGCAAAGCAAAAACAATGAATGAATTGGCCAAGCATAGTGTGTGAACAAGAACATCTTTGGAAAAACGGTAGTTTTTCTTGATCTATAAAATATCGACGCTGTTCAAAAGCCAAAGCTTCACGTTGATGTCACTCCCCTGGCCTCCTGGATGACAATTCCTGAGGGCCTGGCAGGGGCAGGTGCCAGCGCAGCTCCCCCCACCCCCACCCCGCTCAGGGCAGGTGGCTGGTTCAAGTTCAGGGCGGGCAGGCGCCTGGGCTGGGGGCGCGCAGCCGGCCAAGTGACCGATGGTCACCGCCCTGCGTGCGAAGGGGAGGCCGCGCCCCTGCCCCTGCGCGCGCCCGCCGTGCCTGCCGCCGCCACCCCCCGGCCGCCGGGCTGGCCACAGAGCGGCCGCTTCAGACTCGGTGGCGCCAGCGCACCTGCAATGAGGCCCTGCTGCCGCCGCCTGGAGCCCAAGGCCACCGCCTGCCCGCGCGCCTGATAAGAGGCAGGGAGGGGGCGCAGGGTTCAGCGAGAAGGGCCAGGCCGCCTGGGTCCCTGCAGACCCCCGAGAGCACCTTCTCCTCGGGGGCTCTCCCTAAAGGCTCTGCCCTGCCAGTGTCTCCTTCCCCTGATTGTGCCTCTCTGCTCTCAGTGCTTTCTGTTCCCCACTGGGTGCGTGTGTCTGTTTGCCAGTCTCCGTGCTCTGGTCCCTCCCTGCCCTTTCTGTCTCACTCCTCCACCCCTTCTCTTCTCTCCATCTCTTTCCTCTCTTCCTCCCTTTTGGTTTCTTTGTCTTAGCACTGAGTCACTGCGTATGTGTCCTGCTGACTCCCTATCCTCCTATTGCCCTCTTCTGTACCGGCTCCTTGAATCAGTCCCCCTTCTCTCCCTAGCTGCTGTTTCTCTCCCTCCAACTTAGGGACCCCCAGTCTCTCCCTCTCTCTCTCCTTTACCTGTTTCTGAATCATTCCCTGCCCCGCCTCTCTCTCCTCTGTACGCCCTGCTCTCCTGCCCTCTTTCCCTCTGTTAGCTGCATCTCCTCCTTTTCTTCCTCCGCCCACCCTAGCCTCTGCCTCCACTCTGAGTCCTGTGGCCCTCTCCGCTGTACAGGAGGCATGCCTGTCTGCAGGAGCCCAGCCTTCAGAGCCAGCTGACGCAGGAACGGCTGGACTGGGAGGCTGGGGGGGAAGGGGGGTGCTCAGCAGGTGTCCTGACATCAGGAGGCAGGGCTGCGCTCACCTGGGCGCCTTTCATCTGGGTTCTGCACCACTTCACAAACAGTCATTAAGGCCCACCTTGGGGCAGGCCAGGGACCGTCACGGCCTGGGCTGTGCGGTTATCTTCCTTATTAATACGCACCGCCTCCCTTAAATGAGTTTAGTGCCGAGGACAGAAGCCCAGCTGACGCCCAAGAGATTAAGCTCTCCCAGGGTCGCACAGGCCAGAGAGAACTGCCTGACAGAGCACGAGTTTCTGCTGTGTCTTGCTCCCGTGCAGGCCTCTCTGCCAGGAGCCGAGAGGCTGACCTTCTGAGAGCCTCCTGGGGGCCAGTGTGGAGGCTGGATCTCTCCGGATGGGCCCTGCCCCCACCCGGGAGGCCATGCAGGCATCCCCTCTGCCTGGAAGAGACAAGCAGGAGCAGTGGCAGGGAGAGGAGTGGTGATGCGGGCTTTACTTCTGGGTTCCTCTTTCTGATCAGGTGGTGCATCCAGACAGCGCCGGCAGAGAAGTAGCTAAGGGCCTCGGAGGCTGCAGCACAGGCCACGCAGGGCCTGGGTGCAGAGCAAGGCCCCTGGGCAGGGAGGAAGTGCCAGGAGCAGTCGCTGGGCAGCAGCAGCCTTGCTGTGTGAGGGCGACTTAGATCCACACTCAAGCCAACTTCCCACCTGACTGTCTTTCGCCCCTCTTCCCCCAAAGGGGTGTTTCTGGCACCTACTTGGGGGGCAGCAGTCACAACTAATGCTTGCTGTCCAAGCACCTGCCCGGGAGCCACTGGGATGATTAGCATGGACAAAGCGATGCCCGCAAAATGCTCTGCCCCCCCCGAGTACTAGCCCCCAGGGTGGCTTCCAGTGCCAGCAGTTATTGGTCGAATACTGTCCCTGAAAGGCTTCCACGGTGGGACCCTCTCTGGGGCTGATCCGTAAAATAAGATCTGAAGACTTCCCTGGCCCCTTTGAGTCTCTGGCCTTGCGGTTTCCACTTCCTGACCCTGGTTACACACGTTTCCCTGAGGGACCCAAACTGCCTATTCCAGGCTTGCAGGTTATGCTCCCTAGCCAAGATCCCTGTTTTGTTTTTTAGCCAGAGGAGGGCATCATCTCTTCCTTGAAGTAGACAAATCCAGTGACAGAGCATAGCACTGTGTTCTAAAGAGGCGTGCTCAGGGATGTGCAGTGCAGCACAGAGAATATGGCTAACAAGTCTGCCATCCCTGTGTGCGGTGTCAGGTGGGTACGAGACTTATCGAGGGGACCACTCCGTTAAGTTATATAAACGTCCGCCTGCTCTGCCGAACACCTGAAACCTAATGCAATATTGGAATGTCAACTGTAATTGATAAATTTGTAAAACATTTAAACATTCATGCTAACATATTTGCGGTGTGAAAGTATTCTTGAAATCGCTGTCGTTTCGCCCTTGCTGCCGTGGCTCGGTTGGAGGGTTGTCCCATGCACCAAAAGGCGGGGGTGGGGGTGGGGGGTTCGATTCCCAGTCAGGGCACATACGGGAGGCAGCCCATCGATGTTTCTCTGTCTCTCTCTCTCTTCCCCTTCCTCTCTCTCTAAAATAAACAAATATATATTTAAAATTTCAAAGTGATTTCACTTTGGTAGCAGATGCTACAGTCGACTGGTGAAGAGTGGAAAGATTTAAAGGCCGATTTATTATTTTTTTTAGGCTTTTTCTCATTGTTTGCAGATATTCAGAAAGATTTAATGGTGTCACTTACACTGTCACTGACGAGAGTCTGGCCTTTCTGCCTGGCAGGTCAGCGAGTAGAGGGACATTAACACAACGTTCACTGTAAAATCGACCTACCAGGTATACAGGTAAAATTCTTTTGATTTTTCTCTTTGCTTGAACATTTTTAGAGCATATCCTAGGCAGGAAAGTACAGAATGTCAACCCACATCTCACTTGTTCTGGGAGAATATTTAATCTGAAAAATCAAATTTCTTGCCATTAAAGATCAGGATGTAGCTAGCAACTGCGCTGCAGGAGGAGCCTGGATGGCCAGTGGCGGGTTTGAGGAGGGGGAGGAGCCGCCAGCCTGGCAGCCTGCACCTGGCCTGGAGGAGCCGAGGCAGGGGCCTGAGGACCCAGAATTCTGCGATCGGATTCCACACGGGCCATTGAGTCACGCTCTGGCTGTGGCTGAGGAGGTTTGCTGCCGGTGTCCTGTTTTTCCATCTGGGAGATGGGAGTGGTAACACCCGGGCTGTTGGGACAAGCAAGCAGATAACTCCCAGAAAGCCCTTTGAGCTTCTTGGAAACAGCACGCCAGATATGATTAGGCACCTACATGCTGCAGAGGAGTGTGCCCAGTGGCGACTGGAATGAGCCGAGTTCCCTTGGAGCTGGAGGGGCCGTGGGGCTGTAAGCAGAGCTTTGCTACTGCTCCCTCCACGTGGCGCCATTTCTCTCCCTCCATCCCCCACGGCCTCCGAGCAAATCCCCACCACTACCATCCGCCACCACTCCCGAGGCAGGACCATCACCACACTGTCCCCCACCCCGGGAACTCCCCTCCTCACTCCAGCCTCCATGCTCCTGTCACACCCTCGCTCACCCAAGCCTGAGCCGTGCTGCCTTCCTAAACCCGCTGCCCTCTCAGCCCACTCACTTCTTACAGTGACAGTGTCCGTAAGAACCAGTCATGGCTATTGTGGCGGCCTCCACGTCATGTGGAGGGCTCTGTGCCGAGTGCTTTAACATCACTGTCTCACTGAACCCTCACTAGCTCCCTTTTATAGACATTTCTAGGGTTAATAGCGACCTACTCTATGAAGACACAGTTCCTACAGGTGCTTTACCTTCATGATGTCACGGACCCTTCACCAGAGCCAGGCAAGACAGGACTTCCGGTCCTCATTCCACAGATTCCCCACCCCCACTGCCCCCCTGTCCCCCCTCAATTTTCTTAATGCTGCCATCCTTCCTGTACTTTTTCACTTCATCAAGAAGCTGTTACGTCAGTTTCCTTAGCATTTCAAGGGCAGTAGGCACCTCCAGGGCATGTATTAGGACAAGCTAGTGTAGTAAAACGTTCGAGTCTCGGTGGTTTATCACAACAGAAGTTTGATGCGCCATGATACTGAGTACAATGTAAGTCAGCAGAGGGCTGCGTTCCATAGTCATTCAGAGATCCAGGCTCCTTCTGTTAGGCAGCTCTGCCCTGCTCTGTGCCCTTGGAGTCTCCTTCATTCAGCAAGAAGGTAGTGTGGAAGGTTTTAGGGGGCTAGGTCTGGAAGTTGGGGATACCAGTAATGTCCACCATGTGAAGGTGGTGACTTAGTCACGTGGTCTGACCCAACTCCTAGAGACACTGGGAAAAACGGTATAGCTTGTGCCCAGGAGGAAAAAGACTAGAATTCTGTGGCCGTAGAGGGGCCTCTGCCACCAAAGGAACACATCAACGGAGCACAGGGACACTTTTCATCTGGAACAATTCCGACATGCTCAGAGCCGTGCATGTTACCCCTGACCCTAGGAAACCTCTCTACAACCTGCCAGCCGGGATTGCCAGGCCCTTGAATACAAATAGAAATATCTGCCCTGGAAGTCTCAACTCCCTGCAGATAGAATTTCCTCAGGGCAACAATAGGAAGTCTGAGCACTTCCAAGTTCAAAACCTATCAATGACTCCCTAACAAAAACACCTCTTCTTGGCTCGTTATGCCCGACCTTCAGGACGCAGTCCTGCTCACCTCCCTAACTTCATCTTCCGTCACCGCCACAGTGGAACCTTACCAGTGGCCACGGGGCTACCTGCTGCTTCCTGACCACAGCAGACTCTTTCTCATCCCCAGGTATTTGCACCTGTAGGTCCCTCCACGTGGGACGCCCTTTACTGTCCCCGCCAGGAGCTGCAATGCAAACTCCTTCACACCCTTTAACACTCTGTCCAAAAGCCACTGCTTATTGAAAGCTTCCGAGGCCTGGGTGCCATCACAGGATCCTCGAGGATGCTACAGCTCTGGGTTCACACTTTTTTCCCACCTCCGACCTGTAGATGATACGTTTCAGTGGGTGCAGTCTTTGAGGGAGGGAGGCTAGGGTAGTGGGAATGACCTCTCTCCACCTACTAGTCATCGCAGTCTCAGTGCTTTGCTGACCCAAAACAGCCACTTCCCACTTCTTCCATTCTGGGAGAGCCCACTCTTCTTATTGTCCCACTGAGCCCTGTGATGATTGAAAAAATTCCTGATTGGTCAAAGCGGATCATGTGATCCCATTTTGCTGCTGGTGATTTGTTGGAGAGAGAACATGAGACTCTCTTAAGGCTTCTTTGTTCTTACACTGTGATACAAGGAAGAAATGGACCTTTTCCTGCCTTTATCCAGCCACTGATGTAAGAGAAAGGGGTGCCCGACACAGCAGAGCCTACAGGGTGGAACCGGGCCCAGAAGGCTGACAGAGGAAAGGGCCAAAAGGGCCTCTGACTCCAGTGATGATGATGTGCTGCTGAATCTTTCAACCTTTGAACTACCCTACCTGCACTTCTTGATCCATGAGGTTACAAAGTCCCTCATGGCTAAACCTCCTGAACTTTGGCTTCCTGTCACCTGAAGCTGTGAGCATCTGAATAGGGAACAATGCAATTTTGTCATCCAAACAGAAACACTTTTGAGAGTGTAAGAAACCACTGTTAATAATTACACCGAAGATGGACTGGCAATGAACCAAGCAAAGTGGGGAGTGTGTTTATCTGAATGCTCAATATCCAAGTTCATACTCAAATTTACACACTTGTTGAATATCAGCTTCCATTTTCTCATCTGCAAAACGGGGGTGGTATTCTCTAATTTGTACTGCTGGTGTGAGAATTCAATAAGAATGATGTGAAGTGTCTCCAACAGTGTCTAACACATAGTAGGTTGCTCACTGCCCCCCTTCCTACACCCTCAGGAGAACCGCGGTCTACCTACTCAATGTATTTCCCTTTCTGGCCTTCGGTTTCCATTAGATAGAATCACAGAAGGGAGAATAGGAACAGGGAAAAAGGCCGTGGTCTGTAGATTTTGTGTCTCCTTCACAGTGTTCAAGAAATACAAATAAGGAAATTGAGTGATTGGGTAAAAATTTTTGGTTGTCTGTGTTTTATTAAAAGAGACCGAACCACATGGCCCGTGGATGCCTTATGACTATGAGTGAGTGAGTGGACAGATGCATGAATGAATGTCTGATTGGACAGACCGGTCAGTAATCCATTACCAACAATTTGGCTACTATGAGGATGGATCTGAAAAGACCTATGTTCCGAGAAATGCCCTTTCTGCGTTCCACATTCTGTTTTTCACCTCCTTTTCAGGGGTCATGTTTTTTACACCGGACACTCCCTGTCTCCTCGTTCGCCATGTTCCTGTTACATCGTAACCTCAGAAATGAAATCAGTCACACCTATGAGACAAATTAAGCAGAGATCCCGGCCTGTGTCCCCTGGGTTCTTTGGGGAAGAAAAACTGATGTAATAAACGAAGCCCTATCACAGTGTCTCTGCCTTCAATTCGATTCCAATCAATCAACATTTATTGAGCTCCAGGGAAGGTTTGGGCACTGTTACCCCCTCCAGAGGTATCTGAATTTTCAAAGTAAAGGGAAAGGCAATACTTAATCCACACCGATCCATTTCAAATGCCCTGACAAGCTCCCAGAGGGAAATATTTGTGTTTTGAAACCTCTCTAAGCCTTCGTCATTCCATAAAATGTTTTTTTATTCCTGATCTACAGGTTTGACGAGTACGGAAGGGAAAACACAGAACAGGTAGATGCCGATGTGTGCAAACTAAAGAACTCTGCTCAGAGGACACTCAGCGTCCGGAAATCATTCGCTTTGGGACAAAAGTGGTGTCAGGTATTGCAGGTTCTTCTAGATCTTATTTTTTCAGTTTTTCACTAATATTTCCTTTTACTCTTTAAGATTATGGTGTCAGTCACTAAGGAGAACTGTCCCTTGCTTATTAGCATTACCACATTTTCTGTGACAATGTACTGGTCACTTTTTCCCCCTTGTGGTGTTGTTAAGGACCATCACGTGTCTACGTCCCGCCGGCATCTCTGACCATCAGCCTCTCCCACTGTCTCAGTACTTGTCTCTGTTTTTTTCTTTGCCCATTTCACAGGCAAAACACAGTGGCTTGCTGTTTTAATTTGCATTCATTTTATTGCACTGCTATCAAATATCTTTTTACAGCTTCAATTCCCCATTTATAGTTCTTCTTTGGAAGTTGACCATGCCTATCCTCAGTCTGCTTTTTTCCTATTTATACACTCATGTTCTTATTAATTAATGTATAATAACTCTTCACACAATAAAACTAATAATCATTTATTTCCACAATGGATACATTATCTCCTGCGGTTATTTTCCTGGGGGTTTGTTTTGGTGTGTTTTTTTAATTTTCATGTTTTATTTGGTTTAATATATCACTTGTAGGGTTGCCTTTCCTGTTATGATCTTAAAGGCTGCTCCAACCAGGGTTCAGATACAAGTATATCTGTATTTCCAATTTTTTGTAATCTCACTGTTTACAGGTAACTCTAAATCTATTTCTATCAATTTTGCTCCACAGTGTAAGGTGAGAGTTTGACTGTATTTTGTCAAATAGTTTGTCATGTGACACATTATCATTTTTTACCAAATTATCATTTCTCCATTGATTTGAACTTCCACCTTTATCATGGATTATATCCTCACTTATGTTTGGGTGCATTTATGGAATTTTATACTTAATTCCATTTATCTGGGTGTCTATTTTTGCGTTAGGCCCATGTTATTTGCATCACCATAGCTTTATAATTTATTTTAAATTTGGTAAAGCAAGACCTCTCATTTTTCACATAAAATTTATGGCTACTCTCACCTAATTTTAACTTTAAGATCATTTTCACTTAATTTTGATAAGTTCCTTTAGAAAAATTATTTTTTGAAATTTATTAGATTAACTTTAAAAAACTAGAGAAGACTGTGGTTCTTTTTTCTTTTTTAAAACTCTGGCACAAATGCAAGAACAGATCAAAACCCCAGAAACAGAGCTAAATGAAATGGAGATAAGCAATCTATCAGATGCAGAGTTCAAGACACTGGTTATAAGGATGCTCA